>WBMV01006670.1:0-75722 GCA_013396655.1 Campylorhamphus procurvoides | reverse complement strand
ATATATATATATATATATATATATATATCCAGAAAGGACCAAACAAAAAATCCAGTTTATAATAAACCCTTTAAACGAAAAAGGCAAAACAGTTAATGTCTTTTTGGCTCCAAAAAGAAGAGGCTGCAGTTATATTTATGGACAGCAGGTGGTGATGTCACGCCTCGGCCGGCTGGCCTCTGTCAGGCAAGATGGCGGGGCACAATTATCAGCTCAGCTCCCGTGGGCTCGATGGCGAAAGCAGCAGAAACCCTGTCTCCGTATTGCAGAAAACCAGGTGTGCTTTCTTCCTCACAGCAGATCCCGCAGCGCCCACGGCTCTTCATGGGTGACCGTCTGAATTAGAGAGGGAGAGACACAGGCCGGGCACGCCAGCGATGCCGGGCCCGGTGCGTACCTGTCCCAGCCCGCTCCGCCGAGCCACTGAGACTCCTGAGTCTGCACAGAAAAAAAGACAGAAACCCCAGCAACTCTCCTCCCAACCCCCATCTCAGCCTGGAGACACCGAACAAAAGGCTCTGCTCTGAGCCATCACATCAGGACAAAAATATTCATTAGTTTCCTTTGTTAACCATCTTCCCTGAAGTTGAGGCGTTGGTTTCCAAGCCTTTTGGGAGGAATTCCAATGAGATACCAAAACTATAACAATGTGATGTTCTCTCTTTTCCTCTATCCTGAAGGGAAAATGCTGTTCCTGGTTTGGCTTTTGTTTTCATGGTATAATAAGGAAGAGAAAGGGCAAAACAGAAGCTGAAGGATCTAAGGACTAGAGGCAGCACTGCAAAGTCTGAGTCAAAATAGGTGACTGATCCACTATTTTGTCCATATTCACTTATTCTCTATAGCATTATGCTTTCTCACCATAAACTGACGTAATTTCTTCTCCTTTCTATCCCTGTGCTACTCCACAAGAAGCAAAGCCCAAGGCAGAGTGAAAACAGTTTTGCTGCGGGGGTGATCCCCACTGTTTGGGTTAACCCACCTCATATCTACAAGTTATCTAGGGAATACACCTATGTAATGATATATGTTGAAGGCAAGGCATGCTGCACTATCACCAGCCTTTCCCTCCACATTCTGTCCCACATGGGAAGTGGGAGTAGATTTAATGAGTAGGAAAATATCTGTTTCTCCCATTTTGGAAGGATGTTCTACAATATTCTGCAAAACAGGTAACAAGCAGAGTCATGTGCACCACTCTGTTGAATGGATGAGGTGTGTGAAGCTTCCAGCTTTGAGCTGTGCCTGCCTCCTCCCCTTCCCTTAGCAGAGAATTTATTTTGTCAGGAAAATCCTTGCTAAGGTCAGAAGCCAAGGCTGAGCCATGGCTGTGAAAGATGAGGACAGGCACCAGAGTTTTGCATTGTAAAAGATGCAGTTTTCAATCAGAGGGCTTTGTCACACCTGGCTGAAAAAGAATTGGATGGAATACCTGACCAAAACAAATTATTAACTGTAATATGATGAAAAAAGCAAATATTCAGGAAAAAAGAAATTAAAAATTGATTTACAAAGCATTAGCTTCAAAATAGGTCTGGGAAGTTTGATTCCTCAAAAGTGACCTGCGTCTGATTCTTTCTTGCAGGAAGAGAGGATGCATGCAAATGGGACGTCCAAAGAGGACAGTAAACCTCCAGATGAGTATCACTAAGAAAATCCTTCTAATTAGGGACCCAGAGCTGTCAGTTGTCTCAAGTATCCTGTGCTGACCTGCAGCTCTGCATTTCCACAGTTCCCCTCACCAAGGGAGCTGTAACACACGCATCCAAGTCCTCTACCTGAAACAATCCTCTCAGCTGGGCAAAATAGACCAGGTCTCTGTGGCTGCAGATCAAGAACAGGCTGGGAAAAACCAGAAGCTGCAGGGTCAAAGTCTGATACCTGTCAAATTCAGCACCAGTGCTCTCCCTGATTTTGGTAGAGCTGGGATTGCTGCATACATTTTGTTCCGATGTCAAGATGAGGGGGAGTGTTGAGATGTGCTATCAGGACTTCTGCTTAAAGAATTAAAATAGTCAATTTCAGGTTAGGGTTTTGTTTAGTTACTTGTTGCATCTTGTCAGCCAAGGGCTTCTCTCAGCTGGTATAAAGCACTTCCCTAGTTTAGTCACCTGAAAGATTGATGTCAGAGCACTTTTCTCATGAAAATATTTGTTTTAAAGGGAGATCAGAAAACTGAAACATGGCAAACACTCACCATGAGAGATGGGAAAAGTAGTATTTACCAAGTAGTTCAGTGTTGGAGAGATAAATGGATATTTGAGCTCATTTCACTACATAATATTACTAGTTATATGAAAATTAGCCTGTCAAATACATCTTTATAAAATGCAAGGTGAACGCAAGAGGGCAAGGAGAACGAACACACAGGGGACACTGTCAGTCACAAAGGAGTGCCTGGCAGACTAAGAATTAAGTTCACTCCTCAGGGCAAGCCATCCCCAGCTGTTATAAATATATTTTAATGTCCCTGTCATTGTACAGCAAGAAAGAACCAACGTTCCCCAACACAATGTGTCAGGTGTTCTCTGTAACTCAGAGAGCTTGAAAGAGCCACATATAGATTGCATTTTCATCACTTCTCCCTCTAGCAGTGCAAAGGCAGCTTCTCTGCTGATTGGATTGAACAGGCAGTGATTCTGGAGCACAGCCAGGCACAGGCTGCTTCCTGCTCCAGCCTTCAGGAAGCAGTAATAGCTGGTCAGTGGGGTTGGTGCCTGCTGCTGTCACGCTTCCCCTTGCATCAATCCTGCGAACAGGAAGTTTGTTGGACTCTGTCAACCCCATCTAGCCTGTACTGCAAAACTGTCAACAGGCTGCTTGGCTTTTCCTCAGTAGACTGATGGGGGCAGGAGGACTTCAGCCACGCTTGGCAGGAAACCTGTAGTTGACAGGAAACCTCGCTCAACCTCACACTGGGAGCTCTTGCTTTTTGATAGAGCCATCCCTGAGGGGTGGGGTGAAGTCAAACCTCAAGTCCAGAGCAAAAAGCAATGATGGTCCCAGTCCCCAGAGTATGGAGTTACCTCCCTTTTCCCATTAGTCCAGGTCCTACCACCTTCCCTAAGCTGTAGCTTTGCTACAAACAACTTTGGAAGGAATGTGAGCTTGACTGGAGCCAGTTCTCTGCTAAAGCTCCTGCTTTATCTTTTGTTTCTGAGGAGCCCTGCAGAACTTTCTTCAGAAACAAATGCCAAGAGGGGACTTTTCCCCTTGCTGTCAGACAGCTGCCAGTGCTACAGCTGCCAGCCCTATAAACACCATCTTCAGCAAAATCAGAACCATTGTTGAGGCTCCTGTCAGGCTCCAAAAGTGTCTCTGAGATGAACAGCTCTCAGATACAGTTCCATCAAGCCAAGAGGACTACAATCACATCCCACCTTGTAAATGCACTTTTGGTTTTCTGCTGCATTCCAGTTCCTTCTGAAACACAAGTTTGGCCCCAGCTACCATGATGTCTGAGCAGATAGGAAACCAAGCAGAGTTACAAAATAAGATACAGCCATGAATAAGGTGCTCAGAGGAGACTCTAAACAAGGATCTCATTTCAAATGAAAGCATTCTTATGAGAGAAATGAGCTACTGCAAAGCAGCCCACAGCCACTGCCCACCCAAGGAGCCAGGCTTACAGGGTGAGACAAGTTTTGTGCTTTCCCTTTGGGCTCAAGACAATAATTTGCTCTTTTCCTGGCATCAGGCCTGTGAAGGATATGGCATACCCCTCCCTGTACCCCCAAGTTGTACCAGTACAACAGCTTCCAAAGCTTTGCTTTAGCCAGAACACTAAAAGAAAACAAAACCACAAAACCACCCACTCTTTGAAAATCACCTAAACACTTCTCCATTTTGGTGATTGGAGAGCATAGTTCAACAGTTACTCAGATGAGAACAAGCAGAAGGTAGCAAACACCATTTTTATTGCCAGACAAAGCCAGCATCAGCATGAGGCACAGACTCAGAGCCACAGGCAGATGTTGCCAAGGTCACACTAATTCAATACTGAAGACGGTAAAAGTGTGCTTGTTACTCTTGCATTGCTGCTCCTGTTGCTTTGCTGATGTGAATATCAGGCTTAGTACAAATTGGCATCACTGGCTTAAAGCCAACACAGAGTATCAGCAACTACACCAGGACTGATAGTCATCCTTTTGAAAGAAAGGTTTTGTTTCTATGATTTGTTTCCTTCTCCTTTTGTTTCTAAATGGTTGCCTGCAATCGCCTCAGGAATAGCTCATATACAGTAACATGCCAAGCTACTGCAAAACATCTTGAGAAGAGACGTTTCACTCTCTCAGCAGCCCTTAAATGAAAGCATCTGCTGTCAGGCATGTGTGCTCATCACCTGTTGATACATGGGCCTGTCTCAGGGCAGACTATGGTTCAGCACACAGGCCCTGCAAGAAGCAGATTTTATCAGCATTACTGGTGCGGCAGTTCTTTAAAAGCCAGTGTGGGACCTCATATTTCTGGAAGTACATGCATGTAATTTGCAAACATACAGCTAGTGACCATGCAACACAGACTACTTAATCCATTGTTTCCTGGGCGGCTACTGTGGCATGAGGTTTCAATTAGGTGAGACCTGGTCATTATCTATAGTAGTAGCTGCTTCAGAGAACACACCCTGCTTTCTAAACTTCAGGTAGAAGCAATATTACAACCCCAAAACCTGAGGCCTCATCCTGTCCCATCCTTACCCACACACAGCCAAAGACTTCCATCAGAAATGCCACACTTGAAATTCCACTTACAGCTGTATATGAGATGCAGAGATAAGTATCAAGTCTCAAGAGCTGGCCTTGTCATCCTACACTTGGGGACACAGCACTGGGACCAAAGTAACATGTTACAAAAGAGAGACTTCCCTGTTTTCAAACATGTGCCATTTTACTGTCATAGAAAAAAAGAATCATTCAGGTTGCAAAAAACTTCTAGGCCCATTGAGTACAACCACTAACTGCCAAGCCCACCACTAAATGATATCCCCAAGTGCCACATCTATAGTTCATTAAATCTCTCCATGGATGGTGACTCCACCAACTGCCCTTGGCAGCCTGTTCATGCTTGACAATCTTTTCAGTGAAGAAATTTTTCCTAATATCCGATCTAAAATAGCCACCAGTGATGATAGCACAACGGCCTAAATAATTTCAAACTGCATCTCCGTTTGGTATAAATATTTACCAGTAGCACAATGAGTGGAAGAAAAGAGTTTTCTAGAGATACGTTTTCACTTGAGAGAGCTGTCCACCAGGTTGTGGAAATGCAGGATCAAGGAAGAAAGGGAGAGAGATCATGACTAGCCTGACTATGTCCTTGTCTTTCAGCATATCAATGAAGAGTTTAGTGGAGTCATAACGTACGTGTTCTTAGAACATATGCTTTTCCAACATGCTCTGCAGCTCTTGTATAAGACAGATCCATCTCCTGGGATATAGCTCAGTCCCTGGGACATTAGCAGAGTCCTTGAAAGGACAGACTCATTATTTTTATTCTATTTTTCCCCCAGCATAGAAGAATCCCCTGTAAAAGTATTCAGTGACTGTCTGGGAGTGGGGAAAAGGAGAACATCTTGGTTTACTTTTTAGACTGCAGCCCCTTTGACATGTTTAACACAACACTATCAAGAATCAGCTTGCAGGTTCGGGGCTCTGAAACACCATAACCCACTGGTTTATTCCAATGGACTCTAATGTTTGCCTCTGGATTTCCCACTCTTGAGGGCACTGTTAGGCAGTCAAATCACTGTCCTTTCCCTAGTGCAAGTCAGCCCTCCCAATGAGCTGGTACTCAGAATAAAGGAGCTTGGCTGGAAGCACCTGTGGTTTTGGGATTTTATCACCTGTTCTGCAAGACTGAAAGTCACTTGGTTCCTGAATCTGGACAGTGATGCACAAGACTGACAATAAAAACACGGGGTTTGGTTAAAAATTGTTATCTGAAATCACAGTATTAATTCAAATGTGTTGGACATATAACTGTGAAACATGAAATAATTTAAGAAAATACATTACAAGAGTTAAGAGACAAAACTAACAACAAACTCATGAAAATAGAGTAAGGTCTAATGTCTTCGTTCAAGAGAGAACTAAGATATTATGCTGGACAAGAAATAATCTCTCTCCTTTAAATTTACGAAAAACAGAATTTTAATTAGGGAAAGAAAAAAAATATATATATAAAAAGATAACAGTTCTTAACCACAACTATATATATATTCAGAGAAGAACCAAACAACAACAGAACAGTCTGCAACAAAACCACTCCACCCCTCAAATAACAAGGCAAAACAGTCAAAAAAGGTCCTTTTGGCTGGTCCCCAAAAGGGGACTGCAATTATATCCACGGACAGCAGGTGGCGCTGTGGCACCTCCGCTGCCTCGCTCTCCCTCTCAGGGGTGCAGTTTATATTTACGGACAGCAGGTGGCGGTGTCGCGGCCGGCCGGCTGGGGTCGCCCCTCTGGCGAGATGATAAATAGTTCCCAGGCTAGCTTCTCTTTCTCTTATGGGAAGTGTTGTAGTAGATATGTTCACTCCCTGATGAGCACAGTCGAGTTTGGAAAGGAAGAAAAAGGAACACAAATCCAATATCCAGTGATGCTGGGATCTCCAGTGTCTCTCTCTCTCCCTTCTCCTTGCTCTGACGACAGCCTGAGCTCTCTGACCTGCGCAGAAAGCCAGAGAAACACCAACCCCCTCTCTCCCCTGCTAGGGGAAAAGATCCCAGCAAAGGACCTAGCCAGAGTCGTTAGTGTCTGCATATGCATGTCTTTGGTCTCCTTTATTAGCCATCTCCACCACCCCAGGGCGTTGGCTCCGAACCTCTTTGGAAGGAATTCCAGATTCAGTTTGAAAACTCTGACATCTAAAAATACTTGTTCCAAGTACCAATAATGAAATAATGACAAGATAAAACTGAAGTTATTTTTATTAGAAAATATTACTTAGTTGTTATGAAGACAGTGTCTAGTAGCTTTAGTTAGGGCAGGACTCAATTGAAAGAAAGCATATTACGGAGGGTATATAAATTTCCACTCCAGTCAGTATCTTTGGAGGTACGGCCTGAAGGGTTTGCCAAGGAAAACCTGTTGTTCAGTGCTGCAGAGGACCTGCTGACCAGGGCTGTATACATTCTGTCATGCAGGTGTCACAGTTTATATCAGAACTCCTGGCTCCTGAAGCACTAGCTGGTATAGCCTGTCAACACTGGGCTGCAGCATGTCAGACCAGGCTGGGAGTTATCGGATGAGCAAAGGCACAATGCTGGAGGACATTAAAAGGCAAATCATAAAAACAATAAAATCACTTTATAGCTTCACAATAAAAATGAGCATATAAAGGAGGTTCAGAAGAGAATGTTGCTTTGTTCTAAACCAAGTCTGAAATAAGTTAGAATTTATCAGGCAGTTTCTGGGTCAGAGATTCAATAAATGTTGGTGTAGTTGTTACAGTAGATCTTTCATCTATTGTTCAGAATAGAAAACATAAACTTATCTATAGTTTATTCTTTCCTTTGTTTTTTTTTTCATTGCTTTTCTTTTTATTTTGAACAATTAAATGATGCTACAGATAGTGCTCTCTTGATACAGGTACTCCACAGCTGGAGTGGTGGTACTCTGAACTCTGCAAAACTAAGCCATTGCATTATATGCCACAGAGGGCTCATCAGCTCATGCCAACAAGGGGCAGTGACATGCTTGGGTGACAGTCTTAACTATCCCTTAAACAGTCTTAACTGTCTTAGGAAGGAGGGCAGGAGGTGACAGAAAAGCATGAAAATGTGCAAGAAAACAAATTTAGAGCTTTCCCCAGCAAGTAAGTTATCATATCTTTAACAGCTAATGATCTGCTTGCTGTTTTCTTGTGCTGGAGTTGCATCTTACTAAGCAATATTTTTTAAATGTGAGCTCCTTTTTCTCATTTCAGAGCCAAAGTAGGTAGAAAACAGAAGCTGTAGAGTAAGATTTTTCACTATCACCTCTCTGCTCTTGGTAGCAAAGTGACAGCTGATCCCTGATTTATGCATGGCTGCTTCTGAAACACTTCAGTGCCTATATATTTCTGTAGGTTGAGGATAGGAAGGCGCATATCCAACTGCATAGCAAGGTGAAGTGCTACCTGGAAGGATCATTTATTTGGCCAAGAAGACTATTTCAGCTAATAGGGATTCCATAATGACTTCTAATGTTCATACAGGAAGAGTCACCCTTTAATTTCTAGGGCCTCTTCAAGATGCTTCTTGGCAGTAAAGTGTATGAAATTTGCTCCAGGTAGGATAATCCCCTTGCCAGAACTCGAACGGGGATTTCAAGGAACCCAAGTCTGCTAGATACCCAGTCCTTTGCTCATGAAGTTTGGCACACTGAAACAGAGCACAGGTATGCACTGCTCCCTGTTAGCCCTTGTCTTTCTCATAAAATGCACTGCTCCAGGGCAAGGTGACATCAGGACCACGCTGGCCTCTGGCATCTGTGCATAGACACACTGGCTAGGGAGAGTGGAGGTGGGGAGGGAATAAAGCCATCCAGAATCTGCTCCCAATCATCTTATATCCGCAAATGTCAGGTTTAATTGCCCATGTCACTAGCTTAGCTTGCTTCAAAAGTAGTGCTTAACAGACACCATAAAAGATTATCATACAAGCTCCAGCCTAGCTAGAAAAAGGTTAATTGGGTAGAAATTAATAAACAAAACACAATAAAACCATGACCTAGAAGCAAGGGGGTAAAAGCCAAATGCAGTCCTGTATTGGAAAAGGTGGTTTTGGAACAAAACCAATTAGTTTAAACTGATAGGTTCAGACTAATATTTGGAACAAATGTTTAAATTAATACTCAAATTATTTTATCCCATTTTTAAATAAATTGCAAGAGTTTTTCAAAACAAGGAGCTGTGAGTATTGGTAATATAGATAATCATGCCTCCAACAAGAAACCTCTGTGGGTGTGTTGATCCTCAGCAGTGTGTTTTGTGGTATCTTTAAATATGAAGAGAGCAGCTCCTTTTACTCTCCTGACTTGCACAGCCTATCAGTGTCTTTGCAGCCCCAGGTCCCTGTGGGTTTCTACCATAGCTCATATTCCATGGCACCAGTTAGTGCTTCAAATGCACCATCAAGAATGAAAAATGAAAAAAGAAATTGGATTTGCCAGGGCTCCTCATGTCAGACAAAAGAACAGGAAAGAGGAAAGGAAGGTTTGGGAAGGGGTTGGGAAGGTTTGGGAAGGGATTGGGAAGGTTTGGGAAGGTTTGGGAAGGGAAGGTTAGGGAAGGGATTCATTCCCTCTTGTCCCATCACTCCATACTTTATAAAATGTCTCTCTCCATCTTTTTGGTAGCCCCTTCAGGTACTGGAAAGCTGCAATTAGGTCACCTTGGAGACTTCTTTTCCAGGCTGAACAATCCCAATTCTCTTAGTTTTTCTTCATAGTGACTGCCTTGCAATAAAGATAAAACCCACCAGCACAACTTATGACAGAAAATAATGAAGATTGGATCTTGATCAACCAGGAAACTATTCAAAGGAAAATGAGAGAGAGAAGGATTTGGAGAAGAATCTTCAGCAGACAAACCTCAGGTAATTTATTAGTGGAAGGTGTCTCTGCCCATGGCAGAAGGGTTGAACTAGACAAGGTCTTTTCCGACCCAAACTATTCTATCACTTATTCCATGGGCTCAAAGGTGGCTTTGCTCTGAGCCACAGGCAAAAGGAAATGGAGGGAAAAAACCTCCAACCCACAGACCTTTAGCAGTAGAAAAGAAGCCAATCTGGAACACTGTCTGCCCCACCGTATTTCAGGCAACTCCAGGCATGACAGAGGGTTGGACTTGCTTACCCATAGTCACATTTATATACATAGAAAATACTCCATCCCTGCCCAGCTCAGCCTTTCTAATAAGAATTTAAGTCTATTCCTTCTGCACTGTTCTTCAGTCCCCATATGCAACTCAGAATGGTGAAGACAGGTATCACTTCTCCAAAACCTACAGTTCTTAAGATGTACGAAATGATGCATCAAACAACAGTGACACCTTAGAATTACAACTGACTTCTGAAAGCCTTGGTTCCTATTTTTAGAAGGCAATTCATTTCCTTGAAGTATCCTGTTTTAAAAAGTAATTTTTCCTCCTGTCTGTTGATACTTGTGACAGAACTATCTCAAGGTTTTTATTCTTCTATATCCAATGTGCTAATCTCCTTAGAGATACCATATTGTTGTCACTGTGAAACCAGGCATTAGATGATTGAAAGTAGGAAACAGGCACGAGGTGAAACATGAACCTCTGTCTGTTTGTAATTATGGACTCTAAAGGACAACTTGAATTATTTTTCTATTGCATTTATTCACAAATCCATACGAGCTTTTTATCCCTACTTCAAATGTGCTTCAGTGAACTACACTCCTGGTCACAACTGAGACCACAGGTCACTATGGCTGAAGCTGTAGATATCAAAGCTCCACAAATGGAACCAATAGACTGATGAATGCAGACATGGACAACTTACTCAGTAGATCTGTGCCTCCTGGTAAGGGACCTTTCCTTCCTTGAATTCTTCCTTTGCAGTCAGTTCACATGGCGGTGGTGAGTCCACAGACCCTAGCGAACAGGAGCAATATCCTCATATTTTCCATGCTGATGTTTTCCACACTGATATTTTCCCTAGTGGGAGCAACTGTACTACATCAGCAGCTACAGGGGAACAGCAATTTGTCCACAATCCCAGTATCCTGGTTTCATGTGAGCAGAAAGCACTCAGTGCCCATCAGTAGATGTTAGCACCGGTGGAAGTAGATGGGAAAAAAAATCTAACAGAAGAGCAACAGCCCAGGTCCTGCAAGACAAAGACTCTCATCCAGAAACTTTCACAGCATGTCAGTGAGAAAGAAAGGGAAAATCTAATGAAAAGACTCAAACTGATCTGCACAGGAGATATTTCTGCTCTCTCCTTATCATGAAACATATAGCCATAAAGGAGTACAAGCAAGAAACTACATGTTATCTAGGAGAAATCTTGACATGAAAAGACAAACAGAGGAGTCTCCATCCCCACCTGAGGAGAAATGAAGAGTGAGAGACAAAGTCCTGTCTTAATGTTTTCATCTTTTTACATCTACTCCCATCAGTCATGATCTTGTGGAGATGCTGTTTTTCTAAGAAGAGTGTACTTTTCAGACTAAGACCATAACAAAAAGCCCATGCTGTAATTCTCACATTGCCCTTCCCCAGTGCGGAGCACTGCCTGTTCAGTTGGGACATGTGCCACATGTCCTGCACCTGAAGAGCCTTCACCCTCCACAGTTTTCTTTTTACAGAAGCAATAACCAGCACCAGGTAGATAAGCACTCCATTTCATTACATAAGAACCTAAAGCAACCAGACCAGTTTTCCTATTCAATGCATATTACCCCCATTGAGGCTAAAAGGAAGGCCTGGGTGTGGAGGTTTGGGTTGGTTCCCTGCCAAACCCAGCTGCTGGCCACACAGACTCCCCCCTCCTGAGAGAGAAGAAAAAAAGTACCAAAACAAAACTGTAGTAAAAGTATATATATATATTCACGTATATTACACTTATATATAATCAAACACTATGAATATACAGAACAAGAATCCCAAACAACTCCAAAAGGGAAAGGAGAGAAAGGGGAAAGGGAAAAGGGACAAAAATGGGTTAAACCCAAACAAAACATACCCACACACTTGTGAACTCAGGGAAAAGCTCAATGGAGTAACTAACAATAAATTTTCACCAAACTCTTCTCAAGAGAAGCAGTTCTTTCCCCTCCGCACAGCTGGGACAACAGCTTCTCAGATAGGTCTCAGCTTATATAGAGAAGAGCTAAGCCGACACAGAGACCTGATGTCCTCCAAGCACATGAAAAGAAGAGAGAGAGAGGAAACTTTCCTCCTCTTCTTATATATAGCTGATTACGTGAAGGAATGGTGTGGAATACTTCCTTAGTTATGACCCTGTTACCAGGGAAAGCCTGGACCAAAACCAAGAAAATTAAACCACCACACTGGGTCTGAATGTATTGTTAACAGGAAGCCATTTGCAGGGATATTAATTATTATGACTGCAATAAATAATTTACAAAGCACTGTACATTTCAAACAAAGTTGAGGAAGCACAAGGCTTCATCATTACCCATTTCTCTTACAGCCAGAGCTGAGCTGGGAAGAATTGTCTATCTTAAACAGGATTGATTAGAGGTTTGTGCTCAGGGAACTGTACTCTGAAAACAGCTAAACTTTGTAAAATTAAGGGTAAATCAAGGTTCAATTCAAGCAGTTCCAGGGCTGCAGTGTTAACTGGCAGCAACACCTGCACTTGGCAATTTACAGCTGGCTTGGGAATGCACCCGCACTGGAGGGGAGGTCCAGACACATGTCTTCTGCCATAGAGATACGTGTGTACAGAAGAGGCTCTGACACGTCTGGAGATGATCAGGAAATGCTTCATGGCATCTTCTGCCTGGCCCTGTGCCAACCAGTGGCTATGCTCAAATCATCTGGGTAGGGACAGCTCCAGCCAGTGGAAGTTCCATCAATGTAAGGACTCAGAATTTCTCATTCCATCTTTTTAGAACCAAAACCTGGGTCATATCCTGTCAGTGATGCTGTGTGAAGGTTTCACAGGCACTCATTAAGTCATCTGCTAAAAAGGAGCGATCGTCTCCCCCAGGTACTGCGAACTATGCAGTGAAATGCTGCAGCCAGTTAACATGAGGGCAGATCCTGCTCGGATTATCCAAGTGCTCCTCAGCTGAAGTCTGATCCAACTGGTGGGACCTACTGCTGTGAGCAAGCTTTGCAGACTAAGGGAATTCCTGCAGTTCAGCCATTATTTCGTGAATCCCTTCCTTACAAATAAACAAGCAAACAAATAAATAAAGTAATAGATTGGTGGCACTGACACAAGGGAGCCACAAAATCAGCTCACCTGCTTAAATCATTTGCTGTTTGGGATGTGTTTTCTTTGTCAGAATATTACTTTGTATGTCATGGTTCACTTTCCCCTTTTTTTCAGGACCAAAAACCTGTTACTGTTTCCTCTGAGAGTCTGAGCACTGCTGACTCCTTTGTCTGAGCCAGACACGCTTAGTTGCTTAGGGCTAATTTCTGCCAGAGTTTTATTCACTGCAAGACCCACAGAGCTTTGAAGCAAGTCACAAAGGCCTCATTGATCATTTAGCTAAACCGAGGGCTCTCTGTCCCCCACCCACATTAGACCAGAGTGACTCAAGTAAGAGGAAAGGTGTGACTCTGCAGTGGATCCAGCTGCACTCAGTGAGATTGGAGTCTGACCTCCAGGTCTGAGAGGCCATCTGCCCCAGGAGGGAGCCCTGGGCTTGATTTCTCTTCACAGAGGCATCACTGTCAATAATGCAACAGAGCAGAATCAGGCCATTTGGAAGCAATGAAACCTGTGATCCAAAGTCACAGGACTTGGCATTGACACTTAACCACCGAGTCAGCAGTGATTTTCCCATAGAGGCTTACCTTGAAAACATCCCTAGTATACTGGCAGGGATCTGGAGAAACATGCAGTATATTCTGCAGTATGCCATACATCATGTTTCTTTGCAATTGTCGTGGTTTGACCCTGGATAAATGCCTGGTGTCCAGCAAAACTCCTTCAAGGCCTCCCCCCAACCCGCTTTCACCTTCCAGACGGAAGAAAAGAAAACCAGCTAGGAATTTACGACTAGAGATAACAACCAAAAGAGGAGCTTTGATTAATACCACGGGCAAAGCAGAACTTAGAATAATGCTTAAATTTATTCCTAACAAACTAAAACCTAAAACCAAGAAATAGAAACAGGTTAGAAACACTTTTCCACCACCACCACTTGATCTGTCCATGCCCCCTCCTTCCCCTGATGGTGCAGGGGACAGGGGAATGGAAGGTTTACAGTCAGTTGTTGTTGGGTCAGCCATTCGCAGATCTAAGTCCAAGACTTAAACAGCAGTTCTGTCTCAGGGGGTTTTCCTGTGGGCTGCAAAGGGGACAGTTCGCTTCACCACAGTCATCACCACGGTCAGGGGGGAATCATAACTGAGTCCTTCCCCTGCATTCTGTGGGGTCCCNGGTTCAAAAGCAGGAAGTTTTCCTCGGAGCTGGCCCTCATTGGCTCTGCTCTATAGGATGGAGGGAAACTTCCCGAGGCTTCCAACAGAAGCCAATATTCCTCTTATATAAAAAAAAACAAACAAACCCTAACCAGATAAACCCACGACAGCAATTTAAAGAATTGATGGATCAGCCAAATCTCCACAGAATATTAAAAACATAAAAGAATTTATAAATATTTCACAACAAAATTCACTGCTAACAATTTGCAAATGTCCTGAGGTAGCATAATGCAGTTGATCGGTGATTCATGTTACACAGTTTAGGGGTACCTTTATCTAGCTGAGTCCTTTCGCAAGTGTTGTGGGCAGTAATGGTTTTCTTTGGGGTCCAGGCATGGCATGTAGTCCAATACATTCCTGGCCCTCAACGCACCCATTAGGCTTATGTGGAGGTTTGGGTTCACTCCCTTCCAAACCCAGCCTTGGCCACACAGATTCCCCCCTCCCAAAAGAGGAAAAAAAGTACCAAAAGAAAACTGTAGTAAGAAATTTATATATTCACACATATTACAGTTATATACAATTAAACACTATGAATATACAGAACAAGAATCCCAAACAATCCCAAAAGGGAAAAGGGGAAAAGGGGAAAAAGAGGACAAAAATGGATAAAAATAAAACAAAACAGATATATACACTCAAAAACTCAGGAAATAGCTCAATAAAATAACGAACACAATAAAATGTCACCAACTTCCCTCAATAAATCAGTTCCTCCACTTCCCTGGGGCTTTGGACAACAGTTTCTCAGATAGGCCTCAGCTCACACAGATAAGAGAGAGTTCAACACACTGAGACCTGCTATCTTCTAAGCACCCGAAAGGAAGAGAGAGAAAAACCTTCCCTCCTTGTTTTACCTACACCTGATTACGTAAAGGAATGGTGTGGAATACTTCCATAGTTATGACCCTGTTACCAGGGAAGACTTAGACCAAAACCAAGAAAACTAAACCATCATAGCTCACTTAATGAGTTTATTACAGACTGCTGGAAAAGGAATGTGAGGAAAAGAAATGAAATAAAGGCTACTGAAGACATCAAGAACTGAATCTCTTTCTCTCACTCATCACCTCATGGGAAACTTCTGCTATGTATTATTTCCAAACAGGCTGCCTGTCCATGTTGTACACATGGTTCGCCATCAAAACAATGACCCTTGGGCCATGCATCCAGTCTGAGTCACGGAGCTCCAACTTGTCGATGTGCTTCCAGCTAAAATGAACAAGCTGTGCTCTCACAGCACAGACAACACACACTGCCTGCAAAGGGTCGGGAGGTTTACCCACAAGGGACAACAAATGATGCTATTCCTACCAGAAAAAGACAGAAGAATAACCAACTTTCTGTCTGTCTGATTCACATGAAGGCACTTGAAAGACATTTTGGGTTTCCCTGTTTTCCTTCTTGTTTCCCTGCTTGATCTGAAAGCATGTCTTTGCATTTTGCCAGCAGGTTTCCTTACTAGGATATTTCTAACCTGCAATACTAGATTTGTGAAGGGGAAAAAATGAACATTTTGCCTTGTTTCTCTAAATGCAAAATAAATTCTAAACACTTCAGATCTCCTCTGAGAGATACTTCACTTTCTGAATGTCCATAATTACATGTACCTATATGCATACATGTGCGTATTTCTACAGCTATTCTTAAATACCTCCTTTATCACCTTTTTAAGCAGATGCAAAGCCACCATATCTATCCTAAAATCAGCCAAAAGCCCTTTTCCTGTGCAAGAATAGCATTAAGCCTGCATTATCCTACCCAACACTGCCTGTGGGAAGGTAACATTCAGCTCAGACTTTTCTGACCATCCTTCTCTGACTTTCCTATCTGAGTCTACCAGTTACAAAATAAAATACCCACACCTGCTCTGATATTTGGCTAAGTATCACTGTCTTCTGGGTGACCAGAGATCACTTGGGTTGCAACAGCAGCAGTCCTGGGAGTATTTCACATCCCTTTTGAAGCTGTCAAACCTGCAGCCTTGTAATTCTGCCTAACTATCAATTTCTGCCTCTCTGCTTCAAATGTATTAAAAGAAGCAATATTTTCATAAAACACTGTGAAAATATGGCCGCTGTATTGAGCCTTCTGGCAGATGCCTAAACATGCAGGCACCTGAAAAACTCACTGAAAGCTTTTTAAAATCTGTCTCTGTTTTCAAAAACTGCACAGTTTTTCACCTACCCATAAGAAGTCATTTTGGCAAATACCTACTCTTCACTGGCCCCACCTGGCACAGGATGAGGAGGTGGAGAGAGGGTACATCAGCATCCTGGCTTGGGGATAAGTAGATCATTCAGCATCTGTGGTCCTGTTCCCCTTTCCCTGAGATCCTCCTGTATTGTAGAGCTTAGTGAAGCCTGCAGGAAAGCAGTAACAAGGACATTCTTACCCCTTTTCCTGACAGGATCAGTATAAAAGGTCAGACACCCTCAGTCACCCAAATAACTCACACAAAGACCTTGAGAAAGAGGGAGGCTTTATCCAGCACATGCATTAGCTTTGGGGTCAATACCTGCACCATGCTCAGCACTACTCATCACTCCAGCTGTCCTGGAGGTGCATTTTGGGAATCCAGCACTTCCAAATACCTCAGAATTTAGCAGAATTTTGGCAATTCTTATACAGTAATCCACTGCCAGTGTGTTTGCCTCAACAACTTGCTACTGCCAGCCAGCTGGTGGCAAAGCTCTTGGCTATCACTTGTGCAAATCTTTCCCCTGCCCTCCAGCACTCCCCTGCACTGGGTCCTCAAGTTGTCTGCACCTAGAGCAGCTTACATGGACTCCGATCACTGTACAAGTGAACAATGCATAACTTTGTGTGGCAGTTCGAGTTAAATCGGAGTCACAGCACCAAAAATTGTGGTGTTTCACCCTGGCTGAACATGAGGTGTCCAGCCAAACTGCTTCAAGGCCTCCTCCCCCTTTCCCTTCCAGAGGGAAAGAAAAAAACCCAGCCAAGCTAGAAATTACTAATAGAGGTAACGGCCAGAAGAAAGGTCTGATTAATCACTAAGGGCAAGACAGACTCAAAATAATGCTTAAATTTATTACTAACAAGCTAAGAACTAAAATAAGAAATAAAAACTGTCTTAGAAACACTTTTCCAACCACCCTCCTGCCCCCCCGAAGTCAGTTTTTGTTTCACGTGCTTGCAGATATAAGTTGAAGACTTTTAGGCAGCACTTCTAAATCTGCTGTTTCTGTGGACTGCAAGAGGACAGCTTGCCTCACCACAGTCATCAGCACAGTTACAGGGGAATCATAAGTCTGAGTCCTTCCCCTACTTTCTGTGGGGTCCCTCCCACGAGACAGATCCTCTGCTCCTAACTTATGATAGGATAGGATCCTATCCTCTGATCCTATGGTCATTCCATAGGGTGCAGTCTCTTATGGATAAGCTGGCTGTACCTGACTCAGCGTAGGTTTCTCTCTCTCATGGGCCATGGCCACAAGTCTCTTGCAGGACTTTGCTCCATCTTAGGGCCTCCCACGAGGTAACAGCCTCCTTCATGCATCTTCCTGCTCCAACAGGGGCGTCTCTGCACCCTGATGGCCTTCGAGGCCCATGGGCTTCGAGGGGACAGCTGGTTTCACCATGGTCATCACCACGGTCGTCAGGGAAATCATAGCTCTGAGTCCCTTCCCTGCTCCCATGGGGTCCCTCCTCCTCCTTCTCCCCCTGCACTGACCTTGATATCTGTGTTGCTAATCCATGGCTGCAAATTTCAACTGTGCAACAACTCCTGTTCTTAAACATATTCTCAGGCAGGGGTGGATCAAAAGCAGGAAGTTTTTCCTAGACCCAATTGGTTTCATAGGATAGGGGAAAACTTCTAGCAGCTTCTAACAGAAGCCACTCTTCCTCTTATCAAAAAACCTATTGAGAGAAACCCATGACACTGGCAAGAGTGAGCCCATGGCCCATGTAATTATTTGCAGACAACACTCCATCAGGCAAGATCTGGGGTACATTTCCTGTTTGCAATCCTATCTAAACACAAACCTTCTCATTTTCCACAAACTCTGAAACCATGTCCCTTCAAGCTTGTGAAAGTCTGAGGGTACAGAGAAGTTCTTTGCTCCAGCTCAATCAGTGGGAACCCCTACAGCAGAAAGAAGTAAGTCAAAGCTCTTGCCCATGGATTGGGAATTTTTCAGTTCTGGCTCTCATGGCTCCCACCCATCTGCACGAGTACAATAGGGGGACCATATTTGGCCCTGTAGCAAACTCAAATGGAGTTGGCAGAAATGTGGAAAGAGATATGATTGTGTTTCTCCAGGGAAAGTGGTCATTATAAGGGTATTATCTGGACAGCAGTTATATAAACCATGGCTAAATGGGCTCTATTTACAATAAGAAAAATTGCCAGAAAGTGATCAGAACATATGCAAACTGACAAAAAGGATGCACTTGAGCAACATGAAAATCCAATAATGTGTGAGGAAGTAGCTGTTTGATAGCTAGGAATTTAAAGAAGAGATAGTACTGGGGGAGTAATTTCAAATCTAATCAAAACATCAGTTTAAACATTTCTCAGTAGTCCCAAGCCTTGTCTAAATGCAGCCCACGAGTCAGATTTAGACCTGATTTAGACTTTCTGCAAATCCAGTGTTTAAAGGAGTGCATCCCCAGCCCTCTGGTATGAAATCTGTTCATAAAGTCCTGTCCTCACACTTTTGCTATCAAGGTCATACACACCTGAAAGAAGGAGTCAGTCCAATTAATCCAATGTCATTTATGACATCTCTGTAATGACTTCTAACAGTCCTGAGACTCAGTCTCTCGATATCCCTTTTACATTTGCAGCCACAAAACTGTGGATCAGCCACAGTCCAATCCCTCTTTCACATCTTGCTGAAAAAGACTGTGAATTACAAAAACATAAGACACAGCAAGTTTTACCTGTGATACCTGCCTTCACTGCACATTCCCCAGCATAGATCCAAGAGTAGCATTTTTCCCTAAGATAACACATTCTAGAGGAAGACATGATAATTTTTAGCATGATCTTTGCAAATTTGTAAGTATAGATTGGGACATAAAAAACCTGGTTTACCAGAGGAGCTTAATTTAGCTTGACGAGTTTGAGACCTCACAAAGAGAATTCTGCAAGGATTTTAGTTATCTCAGTGGAACATACAGGGATTCCTGCTACTAGATCCTTCATGAACTATACACCACTAAACCACTCACAACCATGAGGTGTTCCTCATACCAGAGCACAACCTCATCAAGCCAAAGAATCATCTCCCAATAAGTTTTTGCTAGAATTTGTAACTAAGAACATAAAATGGCAGTACCTCCAACTGTTTTCAGCTCATCACTTTCCAGCAGTGCATGACTGTTGTGTATTTACAATGCAGTGGATTTCTGTCTCATGAATGTATTCCAAGTCCCCTTGAATACATATGAACTTGTGGTGACTGTCTGATTCACACTCCTCTTTCCCACAATGGTTTTCACAGAGCTTTCCAACTTATTCCTCATATGAAAATTAACTCTTGATCAGCCTATTTGCCTTTTCCTGAGCCACTTTCTATTCTACTATACACTTTATCAGACATTGAAACCAGTAGTGTCTGAGGGATTCAAGGTGTGGGCCATCCATGGATTTATAGAGCAGCACTGAGAGATGTCCCTTACTGCTCTCCCAATCCCACTGGTATTTAGGGGTTTCTGCTAAGCATTGGCCAGAATTTTTCATGAGACTTTCCACCGCAGCCCTCATTTTTCTCTTCATCAGTAACAGCCAACTCAAAGGTCACTATTTTACATAAGATCATAGGTTTCTTTTTTTTTAATGGCTTTGTGTTACACTGTGTTTTAGCTACACTTTATATTCACTCATGAACTCTCCTGAAGATGTTCACAGGCTTCATCCTCTACCCTGAAGAGCTCTGTACTACCAGAATAGAGGCAGGCCCCTCCAAAGAGAGATTTGTATCTTCCCAAGACAGACATTTCAGATAAGCAAGATGTCGAAATGTTTCTTTCTCTTCACAAGATGTGTAGTTTCTAGACAGTAAAAATTAGACAGGATAAATGCCACTGTGGAGGTCTAACCCCTGAGTCCACAAAGGTAGGCATAAGAAAACTCCTACGACCTCAAGCCCTCCTATGTAATCAGATAGAAAAGTGGGTCTGCAATTCCTGGCAGAACTGGATTAGTATCAGAATTAGTATTGAAGAAGGATTCCTTTTTTGCCATGAGTGCTGAGAACCATCAGAGCCAGGACAGCATTCTCCGCAGACACACCTGACACTAGTTCAGTGACTACAGGACTTCCACTTCTGCACTAAGGGTATACACCTTCTGTGGGTTTAGTCTCAATCTTTTCCTGCTCTTAAATTTAAGCTTCACATATAAGGTCTGAGACATCTCTTCCTTGTAGATCACCAGCCATATGTCCCCTTCCCACAACATACTGCCCACCTGCAATGCTACGCACAGCATAGGGAAGGCAATGGAACTATATTTGTGTCAGTCTCATTCCTTCATCTTGCTTAGCCTTACATCTTCCACTGAACATGTTGATATGTATAATCACTGTCTTCATCATGCTTATCAAACAGGCAAGACCAACTTGTTCCTAACTTCAAGTGTTACAATACTTACAGACTGACAGACCCAACCCTAATTTCCCTGCTTGTTATTTTCCTTCCCTTTTTTGCTGGACAAATGAACACTCCACCCATGAACTGGATAGAAGCACATGGATTGCTCATTAGGAAAAGAGTGCCCAACTAATTTCTGGGGAATGCAGATAGTTTTGCTGGATTTTTTTTAAGCATTTTCTCGCAAAAAAAATCTTCCAGATGCCCATAATTACATAAAGGTGGATTTACTCATTATTTAGATAGGCGATCTTTAAAAAAAAGATGGATTTTCAGTAAAGAGTCTCCCTACATCTCAGGGTTAATGGTGAGCAACACCCAGTTCTGCAGTCAGCTGGAGGTTGGTTTTGGTAAGGTGACACTGAGATGGTGCAGCTGTTCTGTCTATTTGTCTTAAAGCACTGAGCACAAAAGAAATTATCTTTATAAAGCTCTTCGAAATAGCCTGTAATTTATCAGCTTTCAAAATAGTTAATTTTTTTTGCAAACACTCTTGCAGCACTCATAGTAAGAGTTTTGAGGGCTTTTCTGCTGTACTTGTAAAAACAAAACCATTTTCAGGATCACTTTTTGAAGTTAAATGAGAACAATAATTTCTTTTCAAAACAGAATAGCCACATGCAAGTTTTAAGGTGTTGCCAAAACTAGACAAAAAACCAGAAAGCTCTCAAAACATAGAACATATCTATCAGCCATTTGGATGCTGCAGAAGTATTCTGGTAAAAATCTGCTTACCATAATTACACTCTGTGCAATTTTTTCCACCAACTCAACCAGAAATTGGGTGCTGTTTGTCCTGTCTTGCAAAGAGATGTCTGCTTTAACTGGATGCTCACCTCACTGGGCACACTTAGTTCATAGCAAAATACACAGACTACCTACTATACCATTCATGAATCCATCACATTCCCATGGCAGCTTGTAGCCATTGCTTGCACCCTAAAATATTAGGAGATATATATTCTTGCTTCTTGTATCAGATGCAAACAATGAAAAGAGAATCGGCTCAGGGAGGGAGGAAGATAAGCTACAAATCTATTTGATCTCTTAATATCTGAGGAAATAATACTGTGGGATCTCTATAACCCCAAAGAAATGAATAGAAAGTCTCTCAAGAGAATTGAGGCCTCAGGTGAGAAACTCCGTCCCCATCATGGGTATTCACAGATGTATTCATACAGCACTCTAACAGAACAGGGCATACTTGCTTTTTTCTCTGGCCAGGGAGGGACTGAGATAACAGGTAAGGTTTGAATCTGATCAAGACCCCTGAAATGGCCATTGGTAAAAAGTACGATTTACAAAAGCATGCAGCTATGAAACGTCCCCCAATCTGCATCTTTATGTATTTAATTTCCCAAGAAATCTGGTCCTAGGTGGCTACTGTTTTGAATGCTACATGCATTCCACATCCTCTTTCCCTGTTTAGCTGTCAGGACCACAGAACCACCACAGTTAAGGCAGCAGCACCATGCAGATGCATTGGGGCACACCAGAGCCACATCAGGCTCACAAGTACAGGGCTTGCCTGCAGAAAAATTATTACTGGAGATTAGGCATAAAAAATAAAGAAACCAGTATGACCCTGGCAACCCAGGTAGGATTTGCAGGATTGCCAGTGAAGGGGGAGGGCAAAAAGGAAACACAAAGGAAAAAAGTAGTCAGTAAAACATTTCTGCTTGCAAGCAGAGCACATTTTGGGTTGTGTGACTGCCAATAAACAGAGAAACAGACAATAAGCACAAAGATGTTTACACAAACCCCCTTCTCAGGTTAAACCCAATTTCCCACTAGCTTGTCATTATTTTGGTAACTACGCAGCCTAGTAAGTGCAGCGTTATTACTGGAAACATGCTAGAAAACATTTCCAACCTGGAAGATGACAGTTTGGGAGCAGGGAATTGCATCATAACGCCTCACAAAGAAAACCATGGCAGAGCTTGGTGGTGGTAGAATGTGACTCAAACACCCCAAGTTTAAGTCTTGACTTTGCAAGGGGCTTATTCCACGAGAGGGGTTGGTGAAGTTGTCCAGGCCTTTTGGTCCTTTCCCTATGCCCACCACAGACACCAGGGGAAGCAAGGCACAGAAGGGGACACTGTTGTCTTGCCAGTCTGCTTTCATACCTCAACGGCCTGAGATGTTCCAAAGAGATCCATGTAAACATCCACAAATCAGCACTATCAATCTGCTTTGAACAAGCCACAAAGGACTCTGTGAGGCTAGCTCTGTAACAACTCAGAGTACCTGCTGCCAGGCTAGCTACTCACTGTTTGGCTATAAATCTAGACCTAACATATGCATACACTATGTTTTCCAGCTTTCTAGCTTTCTACCCTTTAGTTTGTAATTCCATAATTATTACAGCTATGGAATACTATCTCATCAAAATGCCTATCAGCACACTACCTTGTAAACACTCGTAATAAGAATAGCTAATAAAATACAGTTTATTAGACAACCTCGTACAGTATTTTTACAGCCTTTTCCACTCATCATTGAGAAATATAAATCTTTGGCAGCTGTGCTGGAGCTGGCATTGCTGCCAGCCTCCCTTGGTCTCACCTGTAATGAGGTGAGTAATTAAAGTCCTTATAGGAACAACCAGGGGGTTTTATTGCTTGCCACAATCCCTTCCTCTGCTCTCTGATGGACTCAGAGAGGAACCACCGCAAATGTTGTTTCTAAAATAGATAAGCACTGAAACTTGCTTTAGTCATGTTAAACAATGGAAGAATTCAGGAGCTTAGCTGCTTTCCTGTCCCAGCATGCCAGTGGCCCTCAAAAGTCTGGTGGATCTAAATGCCTAGTCAGGATTGTGGAAGCGATGCCTGTGGATCATTGTATTTAAAATGATAACAAGCAAATATCTAGAAATAATTAGGCTGGGGGAAGTCTTCATTCCATAAAGTTCTCAGGAATCAATTACTTTGGACTGAACAAACTATAAATATTTTGGGTTTATTATGATCTTCCTTGTTCTCAGCCATCAACTAGGCAAAGGAGCCACAAAACAGGAACATTGTAAAAAGCTTAAACCAGTGATTCAAAAGAGAATATTTTCCTTAGTGGAAAACCCATGCATACGTATTGTTAGAACAAGATGTTGTTTTGTAGCAATGTCTGTTTTTTAAAAGGTACTTGACATACGAAGTTACTCTCCATGCGGTAAACATAAAACCAAATCCTTGGCAGTAAACATAAACTTTCCAAGATTTCCTCCTCCTTACGTCCTTTTATCTCTTTTTATTGCCACATTCAGAAGTATAAATTGGTAATTTATTGAAAAATGAATGGTAACATTTGCCAAAGTGGCATTATTCACTACCCACTTTACTATGAAAAGTCTGGGTTTAGGAGCTTCTTTCTTTATGTTTTTTTAACACAAGTATAAACAAAAATTATCCTGAAAGGATGACTGAAATTATTTTCCCTCTTTACTCACTTTGCTTAAAAAAAAAAGGAAACAAATAAAACCATGGAAAGGAATAAGGCTTCTTTGTGCAAATACTTCTCCCTGTCAAGTTCCCAGTGTGGCCAGCACTGTAACCTGAGGAGATACCAGGGATAAAGAAATGTGCCCAGGGCATCTGAGAACCAGCCAGCAAAAAACTCAGCACCTTCAGTCTGGGATCCTTATCCAGAGTACCAAAAATTCGTCTGATTCCAGGTATTAATTTAAACCACTGACTTCCTTAGGACAGCTATGTCATCCAAAAGATTATTCTTTGTTAGCACCCAAACTGCCAGGGGACACTTACTACTGGCTGTACAGCCCATCACTCCTTCAGATAATGCCAGTAAGTCCTTAGCACAAAGCTTGCACAAGGAAGGTGAATCACAATCAGTGGCACAATCTACATACCTGAAAAAAAGAAATAATCCTTTCTTAGGGTATAAAGAAACTCATATGCTTATGGGCCATGTGAGAAAACCACTGAGCAGCAGCTCTGGTCAGACAGTCCAGGTGAGCTGGTTGTCCAGCTTCCCCCATGTGTTGCCTTTCAGAGGAGGGTGACATAAATCCTGGAGGAGGTGCTACAGGTTGTAATCCTCTCCCGTTTAGATCACAGTGATAGGTGGTGCTCCTTGTTCCAATCTTCATAAATGTTGCAGAAAGAACTTTAGATTTGAATATTTCTCTGAGCAAAATTAAAACTCACACAAGTTATCTTTTGATACCAATAACTGATTTTTATTAATTGCTAAGAGACGCAAAGAGAAGAAACAGAAAAAGGTTGAAGAAAGCTAAGTTTGCTTTTAGAAGCAAAGAAAAGTTACCACCAAAAAGCTACCTTTTTGCTGAGGGGGGGAGGGGGAAGAAAAGCAGTTTCTGCCGTTTTTTTCCCCTCTGTTTCTGCTGCTTTTCCAATGTTATTTCTTTTATCTGCAGGTGTTCTTAGCTGCCTCAGTTCTCTGTAATGCAGCCAGGATGTTTGGTTTTGTCGCTCATGAGAAGCTGTCACAGACTATGCAGGGTCTCAATCTAGCAGCAATTTTTGGCCCTTAAAAACTATGGTAAGGGTAGAAGGATAAGATATAACTCACTTATGTGGCTTGATGGGTCTCAGTTCTCTCAAGCCTGGCAGAGTTTCAGTCTCTGGTGGCAGGCAAGCAGCAAGCTGTGGCCAAGAAAAGGTGAGAAAGTGAAGGGGAGATGGGGAGAGATTCTTGGCTACAATAACCTGTACTCTCTTGGCTCACCCCTAATTTTCCAAAGTTTCTTTCAAAGTTTTTATAGTATTTAGAGGAGGCTTGTACATGAGTTTTTTGGCACATAACGCTATTCAGATATTTTGAAGAGATCACAACTACAGGATCTTCTAGCAGGAAAAACTCCAGCAGGAAACTCTTGTGAGAACTTCTGGCAGAAAGCTGACAGAGAATTTTTTGGTAGGAAGTTTTGACAGTCAAAAACAATGGCAAAATATTATTTATGATATTCCTATGTTATCTGTGTGTCATGCTCCCAATTAAAAATTCTATAGATACAGATTCTACCATACAAACTTTCAAGATTCATTACAAAGCAAAACCTCTTGGTCTTCCTGAGGTTCTTCCTTATCAAGCACCTATAAACATACTAGCTGCTGAGCTGAGCAACTGAGGGCATTCCTGATGCCATTAACACATTTTAATAAAACCTACTTTATTAATAATTTCACATATGCAAAGTAGTTCAGCTGAAATAGAGACTCTCCATATAAATCATTTGTGACCACACTGTAATTCTACAAGGCAAATCACTCAAGGAGCTGAATAGACAGTGATAACTTCCCATGGAAACAGATAATTAAATTAAATTAATTCAATTCCAGAAGTTATCACAATTCAGAGGAAGAAAGTATTTGTCTGCTAAACTCTCAAGATTTATCACAAAGTGTCCAATACTCTAAATAATTCATATCAAGTGTATGAAAATTGTATAGTATTTTTTCTGTATGAGAAGCATTCTGCATTGAGAGAAAACATCTTATTATAAATACATCCTTTGAAGCACTCTAACCCTCTAAAAATAAAGCTTAAGACTGAAGTCACACTGTATTTAGCCCTGTAGAACTGTATACAGTTCTTATACAACCCCATTCACCAGGCACTTTACACAGTGCCCTTGAAGGACTCCAGCATCCTTTAAGTCATCCTCTCACCAGTGGACAACTACACACAAGTGGAAATGCAAGTGGATTCGGATTAGGTTCTCTGCATAAGCAGATTTTATACAGCTGCCCACTGTTATGTGTTAATATCAGAGATGAAAGGCTGAACACCTCCACTGTGCACAACATTGAAAGGCTGCAGAATTTGTTTCAGAGCGTGACCCACAAAACATGAGGCAATGAGTCCTGCTCTTTAGTTGAACCCCAGGAGCATTTCTGCTGAGCCCAGCATGCAGCTTTCAGAAGGTGTTAGGATAGCTAGAAACGCCCTTGCACAAGAAAATTATTAAAAGGGGTATGATACTGCAATTCCAAAAGCTAGGGGTTTTCCTTGGGCAGATCCAAACCAGCAAGGAATGTCTACCGACAGAGAACGAGATGTCGCTCATCTCCAACAAGGTGGTCTCTGGCTCTTTAGGAAGTCTGTAGGATCTCCAACTGCCATCCATTATCCAAATCAATGTAAATCACAGCTCTAATGACTGGAAGGTCAAACTCAAGCCAAGCAAATTGGTGAGGAAAGCATCTTCAACCAGCACAACAGCACCTTAAAGACAAGTACCATTATTTATTATGCACAACAGCACCTAAAGACAAGTACCATTATTTATTATAATACTTGAATGTATCTGTAACACCTCCTCCCCTCTGCACAAGATGAATTCTGAGATTAGCAGCAGAAAAACATTTAAAAAAAATTATATACAACACTCAGTCTTAAAATCTATCCAGTGTGAAAGGAGCTTTCTCCAGCTTCACAACATTTCTGTTTTAACATTAGAAGAAGCCCTTCTGTTGAGTTCATCCTGATTTACTAAAGATAATACATTGAATCAACACCTCCCACTTTTCAGTAATTTCTTAGAGTGAACAGGCTTTGCAATGGACTTCCTCTGGCAAGGAATGTAACAGAAAGGAATTCTGATAAACAAAGGAATTCTGCCAAAAAGCCACTCCCAATTTAAAGCAGATAATGAGCACCAGAGCTAGTGTGGAAGTAATTAATTCTAATCACTTCTGAGACAATAAAATTTAATTATGGGTTCTTTTAAAACTAAAACCCCAACAATTATTGTTAATAGGCTTTTCTTGGTGACAGATACTGAACAGAGTTTGTTAAGGCTGGTTTTCCTGCAGTTAATTTAAAAAAAACCCCAGCTTTTAGTGAAGGATGCCGAGGCTTGCATTAATATATAAACCAGAGCTATTGTGCTAAGTTTAGATCTTACAGGACAAAAATACAATCTTTGAGGAACTCTTGGGTATGTTTCTATATAACTCTTCTCTGATGAGGTACTTTCATCTCAGAACAGCTCGACGTCTCCAGCTTCATTTCAGGTACATTCTTGGTAGTAAGAGCAGAAATTGCAAGTGGCTCTTTTGATATGCACTTATTTATATGCTGTATGTGAGCTCTAGTTGAGGAGCAACATGGTGGTAACCCAGAGCACAGCACAAGCAAGTGTCAATGTAGCTGTGGCTTACATTCACCCTGTCTCTCCACCAGATGCTGCTGCATTTTCAAACTGAAAATTAATTACCCTGCCTCCAGTCGAGCAGCATTTCTCACCCAGTCTGAACCGCATGAGGAGAGCATGAGGACAGAGAAGGGCCATCAGCTAAATTCTGGTATTTCTCATTTTGATGTCCCATTCATCTGTTTCTCTCCCAATTAGCTACAGAACATGATTGCTCTTGCACTTGAAATAGCTTTGAGCCCTTTAAAAGTGTAACAAGTTCTGAGGCGCTCCTATCTACCAGAAATTACTGAAAAGCATTTACTAGCAAAGGCAAGCAAGCAAACAAATTTGGAATTTCACTAGTGACTTAATTGTCAATCTGTCTTCCCCTGTACTCTCTCTGTGCCCTTTGGTGCTTGTGCCCAAGTGTCCCTGCAGTCTGTATTTTCTCTGTCTGGTTTGTCCAGTGTTCAGATGGGGAATGGCACTGCTATAGTGTATGTTACTGATGTCCGTGATAACACGGACATATATCTCTCCCTCTCCACCATTACAGGACTTCTTTGCCTACCTGTGCCAAGCTCTAGCAGCCATATTTTGTTTCAATGAGTATTTGAGGATGTTCTAAGGAGTCAGCCCTGTTGGCAGTAAGAAGACTCTATTTATGTGCTTTCATCTGGCCACATCAATACATTCAAAATTTGACTAAAGGCTCAAGCTTGACCCTCACAAAAGTCACATTTTGATTAGTTTACCATTGTGTCTCCCATGAATCCTGAAAGGCAGCAAACACTTCAGTGATGCTTAGTCAGAACAAAATGCACTTTTCTGAGTTGTTCCCAGTGCTTCTGTCAGAAGGAGATGGATTGTAATGCCTCTCAAAGACAGTGAATAGGAGAGGACCGCTTTATGCTATAGTGAGGTCTCATTAATACAGGAGATCTTGAAGGACAAGAGCTTGGCAGCATTTAGTAATTCTCAGGAAGTCAGGAAAAAAGAACTAGATTGTCTAGAGATGGAAGAGCAAATGTTTTTCCTGAAAAAGCACATGATTTTCCATATGAATATCATCAGCTATCATTTACACCAGAAACTAAAAACAGTGTAAAATCAACACAGCAACATTATGCTGGCTTTGCTCTAGTGTAAACAGCTTTGAAGAAACTACCCAAACCTGAAATACAGCAGAATCTTTATGGTATGGGAGTAAAAAAATCACCATTAATAACAAGAAACTTTCCCTGGGAGGATGAATTGTGATGAATACAAACTCTTGGCACTCTTTGAAGCTCCCTGCAAAACAGCTGCACTTGCTGCTTTTGGATATTATCTTAGACAACCCAGAGCACTCATCCAAGATTATGGTAATCGCAAAGCACCTGCATTGCTCCCTAGAATTTATTCATCTTTTCCCCAAAATGTATTATCATAAAGCTTGAACATAATTTGCAACAAATGCTTTTGATTCTCAGTTTCGTTTTTACAAGTTTCCATGAATTAAAACAGTTTATCTCAACTGGTATTATCAGCCTGCACAATTGAATATATTTTATTTACAAGAATGAGTGAGAGTTTAGCCTATCTAGCTAATGACAAAATGTCACATTCTCCATTTAATTAAAACACATCAAAAGGTTCATATTTAAATTCTCTTCAACATAAGAGTGAAACAAATGATACAGCATGACCAGATTATTCCCTATAAATTACATTATACAGTGTTAGACACTGAGATGCAGAAAGAAGAAAAACATTGGGTTTGGGAACTGTCTGGCAGCTGACTGGAGCAGAGTAGATTTCAGTGCTCTGCAGATGGCTAATGCAGCAGCATTCACATGGCATGGCACCTCCTCCTGTCCTTGGAGATGGCAGCTGCACTGGTTATGTGATGGAAGGGTCCCAAGGTCCAGGCTGTTCTGACTATGGTTTCAGGTTGTTGCATGAGCCCACTCTTCTGCTAGAGGTTGTTGGCATCACATTGGGATACAAGCAGCAAGTGTGCATTGAACCACTGGTATTCACACATGCTGCAGTTGTGGTGTTTAGTACAGTGTTGACTTCCAATCCCTTCCCTATTTTTATGGTACACTTTTTTACAAAGATATAGAGGTGCTGTCCTTCCAGACAGACTTGGAGATGCATCTGATGCAAGTACAGAGAGCTGAAGCACAAATAGGCTTTCAAACCTTGAGAGTCCAAAATACACTTGATATGTAGAGGAATGAAAAAAAGATGCCCTACAGTCTGATGGCAACATCCAGTTCAGAGAAACCCAGCAACCTGCAGGTCAAATAAGGCTCATTCTCTGCTCACCCCAAAGAGCTCTTTCAGATTATGGAGTCTTTCCTACTTGGATACTTCCTAGGACTTTCATAAACCTGATTTTGATGGTTTCAAATGGTCTTAGAGAAAAGAGATTTCTTAAAGATTTTCACCTTTTTTTCCCCACTTACATAAAGCATATGCTTTCAACTTGCTGTGTTTTAACAGCTCTACCAGGAAAGCAGAAACTGATAGCACTAAGTTGTCCTGTCTCTTACATTCTTTTCCTCTTGCTTTCAACATGCCAAACTATCCCAGCTTTGATACTAATCTCTGCAGGGGCTAACTGCCCAAGCAATCCCCAACTGATAAAAAAGGTGTTAACTCCAGAACAGTTAATCCAGGAAGGTGACCAGCTGGAGAAAGTGCCTGACTTCGCTATTCAACAGCATCTCATGGGAAATCAAGCCTACAGAACTTCCCAGCATTTAGCACCCTAGGAGAACTCTAGCTCCAGAAAGTAGCATAGCAGACTGATTACTGAGAAAAAAAAAATCTGTCACTAAAAAATAGTTCCCTTGATATTTCATCATCGTTCTTGTCACCATTTCCTGTGCTTATCTCAAAAGTTGTGCTTTGTACTGTTTCTTATATTTTCGTGGATCTCTTTAACCAACTCTTTTAAGACAGTTAAAATGAGTAAAATTATTTGACTTCTCATAGATTAGCAAATTTCTTGTTCTGAACAGCCTCCTCTTCCATCTGTCATTGTCACATTCCCCAAGATTATTAAGAAAAAAATTTCTACATTTATAAGGCACAGTCTGTTGAAAGCAGAGATGAGCTTGGTACAAAGGATAATAACTGTAACTTTTTTTTAGCTCTGCATTGATCCCAATAGCTGTAGATACTTATAAATCTTTTCCTATAGTGTTCACACAAAAAGAAAAGCATATCAAGAAACAAATTCAGTCAGCATCAGTGTGTGCCTGAGGTAAGCTGAAGGATGATTTCCTGACCATGACAGGAGTTGGGAGTTTCATCTTGCATTTGTCAGAGTAAAAAGAAATTTTTTCTTCAACAGGGAAGGGGAGGACACCAGAAGAAGATGGGGAAAAACACAGCTCAGGGGATGGTGTTTGTATAGATTCATCTAAGTCTTGGAAGGACACCAGTGCCAACTGCTTCAGAGGAGGGTGTAGGGGCCCAAAAGAAGGGCTTTAGCACCAGCAGCAAAACATTAACACTACTGCATAATTACAGAGTACTCAATATGTATTCAGCCCTGGTGTGTTTTTATTACTGAATCCCACTCTAAATGTATGAGAGCCTGTGGACACTAAAGGAGCTGTGGATCCAGCACCTGCAGGTGCTGCACTAACAGGAATGTACAGATATATGTACATAGATAGATACACAGATACATAGCTACACCCACACTGTTAGCTAACTATCAGGAGCACTGTTTAAAAGCAGCAAAAGTTTTTGCATTTTTCCAAAACTGAGGGCCCCTTCTTTAAAATTCCCATCTCTTCAATGTATGTTAGCCTGCAGCTCTGTCATCTGGCTCCTCCCATTTAACACGTCCCTCCTGGGGGATCAGGACTTCTCCCTTCTCCTGAGTACAAAAGCTGAAGAGAAAGAGCATTCCTGTTGTCCTGCTGCTCTTTTCTCAACACCTCCTCATCTCTGAGGTATTTGGCAACTCCGCACTAAATAATGCAGTCACTGTCAGGTATAAGAATGATGGTTTCCTAATGAACTAGTGTTCATTAAAAACAGACTTGAAAAAAGAAGGGCTATGCAGAATTTAAGATAGAGTAGCTGTCACAATCCAGACATTTATTTCACTTTCAACTCATAAGAAAACTGACAAAAGAGAAACAGAAGAACATGAGAATACAGAGGTTTTAAGATGTCGCTTTGTTCACTATAGAGGTAAAAGCAGGGATGGGTGAATGTGAGATGACACCAGTTGTTAATGGGATTTTGCCACCAAAAAAATACATGCAAAATGCCTGTGGGGTGCTGCTTCTTTAACCACCATTAGCCATCCAGTTCATACCTGAGTGGGTGAACAATTGATGCTTTTGGGCTCTTCTGGAGTTTTGGTTTTTTGAATGTTTTCTTTTGTTGTTGTGGCATTTTTTAACACCTCTACTTTAAAAGTGCAAAGTTCTCCCATCGTACAGTAGGAATGTGTGTTCATCACCAAAGTTAGTACTGAAGAAATATCATGACAAGACCACTTGGGATGTCAACCAGTCAGAAATGAAGTCTGAATCTGTCTCAAAATTTGGTCTTGGCAGTTAGCAGTAATGATTCAGAGGGCCATGGTACCTAAAGGCATCACAGCCTCTGCCCAATCCTTTGCATGTAGCAATAACAGCTCTTGTCAAATTTTATATCCTTCCTGAAATGTTTCAGCATTATTTTAAAAAAACCCAGACTATCTCTTCACCCCGTTTCTGTCTCCACACTCTAAGCTTCTTGGGACCCTTGTGCCAAATGGGTGTCTGCTCCATGGACTGCATTTGCAGGTGCTGCCAGATCTGAAAAAGCAGCAGAGAAGGTGGGAATGAAAGTACAAGGGTCACTTGACTAGGAGGGGTAAAACACTGCAACACTTCATTTTAAAAGGATTCAATTTTAATGCCCACAATCATGGCATAAAATGTTGGACAGCAACACACTTTGAGGAGTTCTCTACTTTTGAAGTCAGACTCAAAGGTGAGAGAGAGCCTTTATGATACAGGGACAGCCTGAATTCACAACAATGAACCAGAATTTAGAAAATAATATTGATAATAGCCTGAAGGACGAAGCAGAACTTTGAAGCAATTCCAGGGCACACACATGCAGCCTTCTTCTCCTATGAAATCTGCAAGCTGAAAAAGATGACTCCTCAGGGTTAACAACCAAACAAAAAGTAGCTGCAATCATGCCTGTCAGCTGTTGCAGGGAATTATGGGGAATCTGTATTTATTTGGTTTCAAAGAGGTCTTTAAAGAGGTTTATTCGTCTTTAAACTCATCACTGTGATAGGCATCCATGGCATCATCACATGGATCAAGAAGGAGAATGTTTTATTTTTACAGTCATAAAATCCTCAGTAATCAGCAATGGAAAGAGAAAGCTACATGTCTTTCTATGGGAGTTTGGGGCCAGACTCTAGTAGTCCAGCATGTGAATAGCTGGGAGTATGGATCCAAGGAAGGCATTTCTAAGAAGGAGCAGGCTTCCTTATGAAAAGAAGGAACAACTCCCATGTAGGATGACTTGTGTTTCTTTTCATCTTCTCTGTTATGGTGGTGTCTGGATCTACCCATCTAGTAAGTAACTAATATTTGATTCTATGTTGAAATACAGAGAAGACAGTGGAGAGACTAGGGAGAGGATGGCTTTCCAGTGAGCCAGTGAAAGTATTGGCTATGAACTAATTTGGATGAGCTGGAAAAGCAATTGGTGCAGATGCTACAAAATGCATGGAAAAATGGCTAGTTGGATGATCTGAGATTCCTCCTCTTTTGTGGTGCCAGAAGCAGTAAGATTGCACGTTGGAGAGAATTCTTCTATGCAATGTTTCCATTATCAAACTGTCTGTAGTGGAAGAGACTCCTGGAGTCCAATTTCCCAGAGTATTTGACAGCTTCAGCGAAGAGCTTTGTCACCTGTCAATACAAAGCAGAGGAGGACTGAGCATTGCAAAGCCTTCTGCAGAAGGCTAAGTGATTGAGCAGGCTCCACACTTCTACTCTGTCACTCTGAAACTACCCTGTGAGGGTAGTTTCAATCTAGTCCTTGAGTCCATCTAAATCAATACCAATTGCCATGTGACTGTGCGCAGGTGCTGACTACCGCCCTCTGGAACCTGCCTGTCCAGCTGGAGACATAGATGCGCTGGGCTTCCTTGGCAAGACAGCTCTGTCCCATGAGAGCTGTTGTTTCTCCCTGCAGCACAAACCTAAAAAGAACCAGAGCTGTTTTCCTCTCTCAAACTCACAGATTACAACTCTGTCATCAAAATGGTTCGGTGAAATGCACCAAGCATGTATGGTAACAGATTTTGGATGGGGAACCCTGTTCTGGTTGTCAGAGTGTGTTTTGCTAGTAGGCAAAGGATGGGTCTTCAATTTCCCATTCCTTCTAATGATGTCTAACATTGTCCTGTCTATGAACTTACCATTTGGCATTACCTCTGCTCTCCACTCTCTCCAACCACAGCAGAAGATTTTGCACAGCTGGACACCAGTTCAGGTCTCTGGGTTTCGTGTCAGTGCCCACAGACACCAATTAGAGTTTGACTGCTGTGCTTAATGAGAGCCAGATAAGGCTCTTTTGTGACAGTCAAAGCCACTTGCAAGGGAAGAAAAGGTACTGCTGGCAGCACTTTGCATTATCAAATATCTCTTTCCCTATCCCTATTGTGAAAGGGGTTTGTCAGGAGCTACAAACTTGTAATGACTGGCAGTTAGGGACTACAACACGACAGGCAGCAATTTCACTTGGATGGACCTTTGGAACTGGATTGCCCAAAAGATCATTCAAGAAAGCCCACCTGTAAAGGCTGTAAGGTTTAAGGATCATACTGGGAAAACGTCCCACTAAAAAGCTGTTCCCATGCATAATTTAAACATGCTACAAGCCATCCTGTGAGAGAGGTTTGCTCTGAAGTGAAAATTATGCAGCCACAACTTCATCCGCAGTACAGGATTCAAGATTTCCTTTTTTTTTTTTTGGTACTTGGAACAATGTTATTTTTGTATATATTAGAAAAAAGAAAATACGTTCAAACCAATGTGTTGCCATGATTTTCAGATACATTATTTGTCAGAGATAATGAGGGTTCAGATATTCTGGAATCTGTGGTCACAAGTGCTTGCAAGCTCCGAAGGCTGCTATGTCTAAGAGGAGAAAGGACAACATGGAAAGTACCTGGAAGTTAGTCAGAAGAGCAATCCCACTGTCAATAGCCATCCTCCGAATCACGTAATTATCATGGACAAACTTGGTGTTGCTGTTGGGCAGGTTAATCACCAAATCTATTTTCTTATCTCTTACCAGCCTAAAGAGACAATGCACAAGACAGTATCACAGTGTGTCCTGCCTAATAAAGACCTCTGATGAATAGCACAGGCATGGAGATAAACAACACTGAAAAATTGCATTTGAGTTTTGTCTTCAACAAACAAAGGCTGAAAGGTTAAGCACTAGGTTGCAACTCAGGAATTTGGGCTTTATTTCTGTTCTAATCAGCAATGCAAAGCAACATTCAGCCTTCATACAGTCTAGCACAACTCCGTTAACGGCATGACTGACTCGTTAAAGGCTAAATATTCAGATTCCATGTATTCTTGAAATGAAAATGTAACACAGAGCAACACATCCAAGCGATATTAAATAGGACTACTCAATGAGGTGTTCATTAATTAAGCTGAAACTTCCCTCTGTGGCAATTACAAACAGAATCAGATAAACCAAAACTTTTGGATTGAATCTGAAGTCCCATTGATCTCAACAGGACCAGCAATCTGCTCCTTGCATTTGCTGTGCTGAATGTTAACACAAATTTGATGAGGCGAGTGTTACTCTTACATTCTGACCGCTGGGAGGCTCAGACTCTGGCTTTCCTGTGATGGCCATGCCACAGGATTTGCTGGGATACCATTAGCATTGAGCCAGTCTGAGGTTGCTTCTGTGGCATAAAGCTGTCAAGGGAAAAAAATGCTTATTTACTGTGCGCTTCTTAATACAAAATCTTTTCGTTTAACTCATGCGGTCTGACCCAACACACAGTCTTACTTGTCAGAGCTCAGTTTCAAGGGCATTTTTCATAACAAAGGTGTCTCTCTATACAGTACAGAATGACTTTTCCAGCTTTCTGTTATCTGGGATTTCCTGAAGGATGACAGTCAATGCATGATAGTAATATATCCAGAAGCAGTGAAGTGACCTAGGAAAAACTAAAGCCCTCTGACTTTCAATAGGGCTTAAGTTCAATCACTTATCAATTTTTTTTGCCAATATTTATTTTTTTTTTATGCCTAGCACCAGGCTTTGAAAGGCAGAACTGTAAACGCTCTCACCAATCTTCTGTGGCTGTGTTGTTAGTTGTCTTTCCACAGAGACACGGATGCCAAATGATGCAGAAAAGTTACAAGAGAGATGTAAACACCACAGTTTGTATCTCTGCAGCTTGTGAATATCACTGAAAACATAGCACTATAAAAATCTTCCCCATACAAAAGGTTTTCCCTTCCTTGTGTCCTGCCATACATGGCATCCTGTTGGCATTTTTGTTTCTTGGAGAATATAGAGGGGTTTGTAAGGTCCATCCTGGCTGCAGGCTAATAGCAGAGCCAAGGTTGTTCCTGCCCTCACAAGAGTCACAATGTTTAATTAAACAATCATGAAAACTTTTAGTTGGGTGGTCCCTGCTGATTTCATGAATCACTCAGCTAAAAATCCCTGTTGTATATTCAAAACATTCTTCTTCCTCTATCTCCAAAGAAATTCCAACTTGTTCCTGCAGCAGGCTGAGGATGTTTCAGATTCTGAAAACTCTCTAGCTTTAAATAGCTGAAACAACCTACCGTGAAGCCTTCCTCATGCAGTAGTTCTGCTACGCTGAGGAATCTGGGGCGGAAGGACTTCTGAAAAAGGAAAGTTTTTAGATGCAGCATCAAAGCTGGGATTTAGAAACAGTGCTTTGTTGGGCAACATGAAGCTACTCCAGACTGGACTAAGAGGCAAATACACCTTTCCGTGAGACAGTACGTGTGTGTGTGCACAGAGATGTCTGCATGTGCACATCCAGTGCCATTCCCAAGAGAAACATCTGAATCCTGAAGCCCAAGACACTCCCAGGTAAGACATATTTTGTTACAACACCAGAGAAAGTGTTGTCATACTAAGTTTGACCGCAACTACAGAAGATTTACTAGTGCATATAAAATATCTAGGCAATTCCTTTCTCAAATACACTAACTAGAGTCTCCTCTGCTCTTAATTAAATATCTTTTCAAACATTTGACTTTCTCTTCTGGCAGATAACATATATGGATGGGCTTTGGGATGCTCTGTTTGCACATTCATATGAATAGGAGGCTGTGTATGTGTGAGTTCATTTCTAACTGCCACAGGCATATGGAAGTGGAAGACACAAAACCATCCAGGAGATTGGGTCACTGTATCCCTAAAAGGACCTGAATGCCCAGATACATGGGGCACCTTTGAAAGACTCTCTCACAATGCAGACCTAGATCCAACACAATTTGGAAAGATAAGACAACCCCCTGTAGACAACTTCACTTGAACAAGCCATTTTGAGGGAAAATGGTGAGTGAAAATTTGATGCCAGAACAAGTATGAGATGTTGAAGATACAGCAGTGCAAAGATCAGATGCAACACATGCCCTTCTCACTGCCAAGGCAAGCCAAACCTTGCTTTTAACCTTAGCCTAGCCTGGCCATTTGCAAGTAATATTATTGCAAGCTCCCTTGTACCTGCTGGAGCCACTAATAGCTTAACTTCAATGAGTGGGATAGCAATATTCTGAAGGGTGAACTACTTTCTATGAAGAAAGGGAGTAAACAGAGTTTTTTCCCAAGGTGGAAAAGGTTCTTTCACTTTGGAAAGAACCTCATTCAGGAAGCCATCTCATTCTGTATATGAACTGGAAAATATAAATATATATTGTGACAGGGTTGGCACCTTCCCAGTCAGAGACAAGGGTTCTGTCTTCTGGTGAGGAGCATTTGCTTTCACAATAGTATTATAAACTTCTATCAAACATGTACTGAAGAGCTGTGACACATAAAACAGCCTCACTATGAAAAGAAATTACAGTTGTCAACATGAATTGGAGCAGCCTTAGATTTACAAGCCAGCTGAAATAACCTGTGTAAGAAACCATTAGTTACTAAAGGTGAAAAGTACAAGCAGATTTATTTAGTGGAAGATATTTATTGTAGGAGAATTGTATTCTTTTTCCTTTATTGGAAAAGTTCCATTTCTTATAACCTCTCTCATATATGTCAGCAAGCCTTGCTATTTGTGAAGGGCTACATCCTCAGTTCATTTAATACAGCTACACCATTTCTCACTGAGATCCAGCACAAAATAAAGTCAGCTCATGTGATAATCTTAAACTCGGCATCCAAATCCAGGGTGGAGGACACAAAAGTTGTGGTATGTAAGGAACCAAGGCTGAAGGTTACCTTGAAACCACAGACTTGGAGTGTTGGGATTTAAAAATAAAATACTTTATTAATGCTTTCCACGTCTCATGGTCACCAGTGCAGATGTAAGACAGATGCACTCCATCCCGGAGATATCTCTGAATAGCCCAATCAGGAAAGGAAAAAAATTAGCTTTTCAACTTGTCTTGCATAAAATATAAATTATTTAATGACAGACTCAGGGTTTCAGCATCATGGATTTCTCCAGATTGCGAAAGAAAAGAAGTCAGATTATCAGCTGGCATAAACTGCCACAGATCCATTTCTCTAACAGGGAAGTAGTACTCTATCTACCCAGAAAAAAAATCAGGCCTCTAAAATCCTGGGGATCCTCAACCTGTGCAGTGTCAGAGAGCGCTCACAGCTAAGGACAACCCAGTAGGCTTGTGGTCCCAGCTGATCATAGAATCAACTGGGTTGGAGGAGACTTCCAAGATCATCAAGTCCAACCCTTGATCCAACACCACTGTGATTATCAGATCATGGCACTGTCACATCCAGTCTCATCTTAAAAACCTCCAGGGACGGTGAATCCACCACCTTTCTGAGCAGGCCATTACAATGCCTGATTACTCTCTCTGTAAAAAATTTATTCCTAATATCCAACCTAAATCTCCCCTGCCCTCTTGTCCTATTGCTGGTTGCCCAGGAGAAGAGATCAACCCCCACCTGGCTGCAACCTCCCTTTAGGTAGTTGTAGACAGTGATGAGGTGTCACCCCTGAGTCACCTCTTCTCCAGACTAAACAACCCCAGCTCCCTCGGCCTTTCCTCACAGGACCTGTGTTCAAGTCCCTTCACCAGCCTTGTTGCTCTTCTCTGGACCTGCTCCAGCACTTCAATATCTTTCCTGATCTGAGGGGCCCAGAACTGAACACAACACTCGAAGAGTGGCCTCAGCAGTGCTGAGTACAGGAGAAGGATCACTTCCCTTGTCCTGCTGGCCACACTATTCCTGATACAGGCCAGGATGCCACTGGTCTTCTTGGCCACCTGGGCACACTACTGGCTCATATTCAGCCTCCTGTCAATCCAGACTCCCAGGTCTCTTTCTGCTTGGCTGTTCTCCAGCCACTCTGTCCCCAGCCTGTAGTGCTGCATGGTGGTGTTGTGGCCAAAGTGCAGGACCTGGCACTTGGCCTTGTTGAATTTCATCCCATTGGAATCAGCCCATCTTTCCAGCTTATCCAAGTCCCTCTTCAGAGCCCTCCTGCCTTCCAGCAGGTCGACACTCCCTCCCAACACAACTTGCCTTGTGCTGTCCTCCAGATGTCAAGGAAGGTCATGTCTGACCTTGAGGAATATTTCTTTGGTACCCACATCTTCGCATTACCATTGGAACTGCAACCTGTAAGCACACCAGTCTGGAAGCCCCTCAGCAAGGTTGGGCTCATTACCTGGGCATACTGGGACCAGTTTGGACTGCAGATTGCAGCACAGCCATTTGACTCTTGATTTGCAAAACATCCCAGAGTGAAACATTCGCAAGAAAATCAAGATCTCCCTTTCTACTCCTGTTAACTACATCCATTTGACTTTCCAGGAAGGCAGAATCCTCTCACCTTAACATCATTAATATGAATGGCATAAAGGTGTAGCATACCAAATAACCAAAACGGGAGCCTAGATACTTTTGAGGGAAGTAGAATACAAGACCATTTGGCTTCTTATTTCTGTCTCTGCAAGCGCTGAAAGTTCAGTTTAAAAATCAGAGCAAGCTGTTAGTCATGAAGCAATGAAATCTCTGAAAGTGGGTGTGCTTTTACTTCACCATCCACTGAAGATGAACCACAGCACTTTCTTCAGAGACAACCAAAGGGGGCTTGTGTACGTGCTCCTTTCAAGCATCAACCCCCAGAGCACCAGAGCAGTTTGGAGAAACCATCCTGTCATTTGAAAACCAGAGGCTTCAGCCCAGGGAGGGACATCCATGCTGCCCCTCCCCACAGCAATGACATTTAAACATTCACTGATGGAGGAGAGGGGCCATCTGGCACCTGTCCTTCTGAGCCTGTGTTTTCGCTCAGAGGATACACTGACAACTATGCCTTTTTGAGGTAGATGACCTCGTGCTTTTGATTAAAACGAGAACTGTCCTGACAGTGTTCACAGCCTATCTGATGCCTCCTCATTCTTTGTGTCTCTTGTTTCTGCAGTGAGTGACTCCCCTTTCCTCCAGCCAAATAGTCAGGGAAGATCACCCATAGCTTACACATCAGGTCTAGGTCAGCATTTCAATTTTCACTTCTCACGGGGCTTTTTTTCCCCTCTATTTCAAAAGAGACCATTGAAAAGAAGGTAGGTGACAAAATCCAGAGTGAGAGGGACAAATTACCTGGTTCTCAGCAGTAACTTTACACTTTTTGATTTGGAGTTTAATTATATGAGAAATATGCTAAGATGTAGAGAGACGTTTAAGCAATTGATCTGTTATTTTCAAGGGTTTTTTTGCAAGAAAATAAATGGTAAACCACTCATTAAAAAGACAGGATCTTGTTATGTTTAAAAGGTTTGTGAAATTGAGATTTTGACTTTATCTCTTCTTTTTCCATTCTTTTTTTTTTTTAACATCTTTGTGCAAAGAACATTTGGCTCAGTTTAAAAGCTAATGGCACAACACTTACACAAATGCTTTCTATAGCTAAAAATTACTTTTTGCTGCCTGTTCCTCTTTAGCTGCTACCAGGAAAATAGGCTTATATTTTAAACACTGGGCTCTCTCTTTTTTCTTCTCCTGGCTTTGCTTTTCTCCTTTTTAAAATGCTGGTTTTTAAATCTACAGTAGACATACAATATCAACTGCCCAGACTTTCATACTGAACGTTTAAACTTTATCCAGGCAGCAAGCAGCAGAAGTCATTCTCCTTTCTGGACATATTTCACACACTTGCTTCATATCCTCTGCTGGTACAAACAGCCAAAGACATTTTTCACACCCCAGTTGTCTGACAGGAAAATTAATCTATTCTGTGTTTTTGTTTTATCAGCTTTATGCAATCACGTAGGGGATAAGCTTATTACAAACACAATGTGAAAATGGCAGGAGACAATCAGCTGGTTTTATGGGGCCCAAGAATATTCTGGTTGCAGTGGAAGTGTCTGAATTTTTGAGGAACATACACACATCCCAAAGTTTGTAAGTGTTTCTGACTTCAGCACCTTGTGCAGTTGATAACTATTCCTTGATAAAGAACAAAAGATATTTGTTTTTCTGCCTAGTCCCCTGTTCCTCCTGAAACACACATCCTCCTTACTGATCCAGGCCTATGAATGGGGCAGGACTGTTCCTAATGCAAACCTACCAGGAACTCCCTCACAGAGTTGAACACAGAAGCCATGGCACTGGAGAACATTCCCATAATTTGAACTTTCTGTCACATAGAGCAACTTTCAGGGATGGTGACAGCAAAAGATGAAACTCTAAAGTCCAAGTTTTAGTCTGGCATGGAGTCACTGGACCTGCAGAGTATGTGTCTGAAAGGCAGTCCCTAAGAGTAGAGAGCTCTTGTAAGGTGTAGAAACCAGACACGTACCTACACAAATATAGAATTGGCTTTTCCTTTCTGAGCTACTACTCACTGACAGGAGTTGCAGGGTAGGGAACAATATTGGCTCCACACCATCACTAAATAGGTCAAGGAATAATGGCAGGAAAAGTGCGCTGCAGAGTGAAGACTGTTGTCCTTTAACCCTTCACGCCACTGTACTCAATTATATTGCCATCATGACTCCAGCGAGGAGAGGACTGGGCCACAGCAGTGGAGGCCTCATGGTCCAACACCGTTACATCAATAACTAGTGCAAAACACCCCCAAACTATCACATTTTCTGCACTGTTAATGATACTACAGCTCTGCCTGGAAAGAAACATGCACACATGGGGAAAGCTTAGTAGGTCCAGCTTTGCAGCATGGAAACTGTCTCACTGTTTGGGGGGTTGGAGAACTGGTTTCAAAAGGGCAAGAAGCAACACAGAGATGAAGAGAGCATGATTATATGATGAAAGCTTATATATGATGAAAGCAATATTGCCAGGACTTCCATTTGGGGGTGGCATAGAGTGAGCTCTAGGTTCCAGTTGGGATGTTTCTCTCAACTGCCTGTCTACAGGTTTTGTTCCACACAGAAAGGTGGTTTCTGGCACTCTGATCCCAGGCCTCTGCTTGCAGCAATCTGATGGGGTTTCCCCCAGCAAGTTTCTGGAGCTTACAGTACAAACTCTAAGGTGACAGAGGGAAAACCAATCAACCAGTCATATTGAATCCAATAAAGAGCTGTCCAGAGTGTTTGTTCCTCATTGTCTTACTGTACTTCAGGATGAATTGCACTTAAGCCATAAAGCTACATGAATGATAACAAGGCAAGAGCTACTGAGTTCCTCTGTGTCAATCCTTTCTCAGCTTTGATTTTTAAGACTCACCTGGATTCCAATCAAAATTCCTTCCTTAGGAAATGTAAACCCTGTGGCAAGCATAGCCTTCTGGAAGGCAGAGGACACACTCTCCCCGAAGCATGCGACCTGGGAAAAGGCACAAAGATGACAACAGGAGAGTAAAACAAAAAACAATCAAAAAAACATTGCTTTAAAAAGAAACAGGATTGAAACTTTTAAACAGTTTTTTTGATTCTGCTTAAAGAAGTCAGATTGCATTTGCATGAAGCCTGAAGGCATGGGAAGGGAGGAAAGAAATCAGAAAATCATTGCAGACAAATCTTGGAATTTTAATGATGCAATAACAAAGGAATAAGCAACACTTTACTTTCAAATAGCACACCAAGAAGTAACAACAATTGATTTTCTGAGTTATTGGAATGCTGTACACAGCCTCTGCTCTAACATTTGGGAGTGCACTGCAAATTGTTTAACATTACATAAGGCTTAAACACCAGCAAGAGCTCTGCACACAGGCAAGTTCCTCTGTGTGTGCTGCAAACCTGCGTAAGGCAGCACTTGTGCTCTCATGTACTTCTGGCATTTCTTGAGAAGGAAAGCCACAGTATATAAAGATGCTTTTCCATGGAAAGTCCACAGATATACCAAAGGCAAGTAAAATTTTAGTATTTACTTAGGAAAACAACAAAACAACCATGCCAATTCATAATTTTTTTTATATATATATAAAGAAAAATTTGAGGAAGAAGCCAGTTAGAATCATTTAGCAGTTCTCCAGCATTCAGAACTGGTTGTGGAGCTCAGTTGCTTACAGACTATCATATGGTAACAATCTTCTGAAAGAGCTAAACTGTGTCCCCTGACAAAATTTGGAATTCTGGTGACAAAAAGAAGAATGCATGAGATTTTCTGAAAGTTAAAAAGTTTTAGTCTGGCAGTAGGAAAAAAAACCACAACCAAAAATCAACAAATCAACCCTCACTTTTCCTGGCCAGCTCCACATTTGTTGAAAAACAGTCAGAAGCAAAAACTGTCATAGATTTTTCTCTTTGAAACAACAAATCTACTGATATATACAGATGGGATAAAGGGGCTGATTTAGAATTGCTTTCCCATTTTCTTCTTATAGTCCTTCCCATCCCAAAGCCTCACATTCATGGCCTCACTGTTAGCACAGTGAGCAGAAACCAGTATGTCATGAAATAAGAACAAATGATGAGTTGCCAGATCTTCTAAAGTAAAACACAACTAGACAAACAAAAATTCCACAAGGGAAAGGATAAAAAAAGTCATGACAACTAATATCCCAGCTTTACTCTAAAAACTCATCCTTCAATGTTCAGACTGCTCAACAGTGTATCTGTATCCTGTGTATATCCTGAATTTTTTAGGGTTGACGGACAGCCTCCTGTCTTGTAGGGTTGGAAAAGGGGTTTTCAGCCTACCAAGAGAGGTTTTTCATGGTCAAAACAGCCACAATACTCAAAGAGAGAGATGTGATAAATTCAAGACCAGATCAAGCCATGTATGTGAAAAATGTCTTGGAGCATTTTACCCAAAGCAAGCTATCATCCTTACTTTACTCCTAAGAAAGGCTTTCATAACTGTCACACTTTAAGGCATTTGTGAATATGGATCTTTCCAACTCATAAAAGTTAACAATCTCTCCTTTATGATCATGGTGATCTCTAACTCTATATAGAGTATTTAGAGTTCTTTTTTTTTTTTTTTTGGAAGGGAGGTTGTGTATTCAATTTTGTTCTGAAAATGAGGAAGTCACAGAAGTCACTTCACTCTTTTCTGCCCATTAACTACACTGAAAGGAAATCTTCTACAATACTGATTTCTCACACATTACAAAGACTAAAATAAAGTAATTCTGGAAAGGTGTAGGAGACCTAAGGCTGTTCTTTGCTTGTATCTGGGTAGAATGCGTTTTCATACTACAACAGTAAATACTTCCTAATGAAAACAGCTCCTATAGACAAACCCACACTCACATTCAATGGAGCAGCCCAGCCTCTGCCACCTGTCTAGCTATGGTAGAGCAGCCTTAAGCCTAATCTAATTGCCTCTGTATTTAATTGCTTCCCAAGTGGGTGTTCTGGCCCAGAATAACTTTTTGCTTCTGCAACACTTTCTAGAAGTAACAAAGCAAGTAAGTTTAGAGATGGCTTGAGTGTATCTAAGGAAGCCCTTGATAACTCAGCAATAACTCCTAAAAAACCCTCTTTGTTCTGCATGAGTTAATGTCTCTTCAGGTGATATAGATGGAATCTGGTAGCCCGAGGGTGAGGGTTTTGACAGGTAGGAAGATGAACAGCCCTGTGCCCTTACTGTGTGCCATGTGTACACTGAGAGACATTCCAGAAGCACCTCACAGCCCAGCTATAGCAAGAGTGGATAAAGCTTCCCAGTTTCCTGATCCTACCAACAGTCATCACATTTTATTCACTCTTTTGCACCTTGGAACATGCCTTGATGATTACCAGGCAACAAGAAAATACCACACCAATTTTCTGCCCTGAATTAACTGGTATGTTTGAAGACCAACTGCTCGTGACCTAGAGTCTTGATGTCACTATTCTAGCACGCGTTGATGGGGTGTCTGGAAGTTGTAAAGACTTGTCTGTCCGGAAGCAGATGACTCATAAAACACACTGATGCAGAATGAACCTCCCAGAACCTGGCAGCTCTCAGCTACACTCATTTTACACTGTCACACCAATCAGGTCCAACTGAGGGAGCTGACATACAGGTAAAGAGGGACATCCAGTGGCTGAATAAACAGGGTTTTCCAGGACATTGCTTTTTATAGCTAAGAAAGATGTTTTCAATTTTCTGAAGAAGTTACAGATACCATCATGATTCATGCAGTAATAACATCACTTTCAAAGATTCATGATGTTTAAAGCCAACTTGGTTTAAAAAAAAAAAGGCCAAATCTAAAAGATACCTCCCCAGTAGAGGCCATTTCACATCGGAGAACAGGGTCAGCATCTCTCAGCCGGGACCATGAGAACACTGGGGCCTGGCAAAAGAAAGAGGAAGGAGGGGGACAAAAATTTAATGGATCACTTAAAAAACATAAAAGTTCCAGCTATGCTTGAAAGTGAGAGAGACATTAACCAAAAAGCAATGGCCAAGGCTGATAAGCAAGAGTACTTGGCAAATTAGTTCCCTCAGCACTTTCATAACAGACTGAAACAAATAAACATGTATTCCACCACTAAATCAATCATCTAACTCTTGCAGTCCTGCTCATATTCCAGTGGTAGATTTTCAGTCAGTGGTACCCATTTATCAGTATCATTTTAAGGGCACGTTTTAAAACAGAAAGGATATGAAGCATCTAATTGACGTGATGAAAGATGCTCTCTGAATCCAATGGGTTTTTCTGGGTTCTCTATGAAATTTTTCATTCACAGAAATAAAACTATTCCTCAAGAAAACACTCTTTTGCTTGTAAACCAGATGAAACTTTGCAAATAGTTTTTATATTTTCCCTCTCCTCCTCAAAAGGCACACTCATAATATTTTTCTAATAGTTTGTATGAAAATATTAAATTCCCTGATCATTTTGTGAGAACTTAGGTCACTGCAGTCTCTGAGTTCTCTTGTCTAATTTGATCTTAAAATAACATATAGGGAAGGGAGGGAGGAAAAGAAACTCTCTGTTAATAACTAATGACTACATGTGACAAACATGCAAAAAATTTCCTGTTATGGAATAATTTTCTCTAAGGCTTCTCCACATCTTACACTACTAATAGCACTTCCATGACAACAGCACCCTTGCTGCTTAAGAAAGAATTTATTTTTAAATCCACAGGCATCATTCTGTCTCTGGAAGTCTTCGATGGTAACAATGAAGATAGTACAGCTGCTGTTTCATGACATCTAAAAATGACCAGCTAAAATGTGACAGCACAAATTTAAAAGGTTTCTCAAAAAATGTCCTCTGCCTTTGTGACTTTTAGATCAGTTTTGTTTCTATTGTAAATAAAGAGCAAATTTTTATAGTGGCCAACTCCAGAGTCTCAAGCTGGGATATGGCAGTCAAGTCATTTTAATGTGCATATTGTATTGAATGGTAACAAGCAGCAAAGCCTGCTACCAGCTCCCTAACTTTTGTCTGCTATGAACATAAAAATACATCAGCAGGAGCAGACTCTGGTGCTAAATCCTATTTAAAACTTAGTCAGTCATGCTCTATCCAGGATTTAATCTTGGTCAGGCGATGATAATTGCATCAGCCTACAAGCACACATATCAAGATAGTATTTCAGTCACTAAAGCTAAAACAGCGGGACTCAAATCCACAAAGGAGCAGCTATGTTGAAAAAGAGGAAGAGAATTTCATATTCTCTTTTCAGAGTGTTTAGGATCTGCTGGAGAAACAAGATCCTGTTTCTATGCAAATATTCCTAGCAATAAATTGAGAGAGGATAGAAAACACGATGCATGAATAATGACAAACAGGTTAAACTGGAATATTTTTCAATGTTTAGCATTTTCAAAGGTATTAGCAAATTTTTATATTTGACAATCCACACAGAACACAAGCAGTATAAAAGGCTCTCTGGGAAGTTTTCAAGAATGTAGTTGGGTTTTCCACTCTGTAGCCAGCATTCCCAGGAGAGAGAAAAACTCTTGACAGTTTAGCTAACAACAGTGTAGAAGACCCAGGTCTAAATAACACAAATTTATAAAAATAAATAAGACTCACAAAAGCAAAAAAAAAAAAAATCCCAAGTTCCAATTTCAGATCATGCCTATCTGTGGCATCAAAATAAAATGTAAAGCTACTTCTAGATGGATTGGTTGCCAATAACCTGACCTGGCTTGGGCCACAGATTTGGCTTGCACATTAATACATCTGAATATTTTATTAGTAGAAAGGTGTTAGCTGTTTTCTGCTTCCTCAGTTTTCCTCCACTTGATATGGAAGCTATAAAAGCTTTAAAGTTTCAATATAAACAATTCTCTTTATCCCTTGGATTTTCTGCAATACTGTTTTAGATTTTTATGATTACATGTCCCAGTTCCTGATGATAAAGTATGGGGGGCACTCACAACACAAAGTTGTACACGTCCATACATATATTAGATAGTATTATGAAATAGCCTGAACTTCAGTGGTCAATTCTGCAAGTCCAAACTTATTATGCAGTTCATAAACATGATTCGGAGTAGCTTAGAAATAAAAAATAAAGGATGACTGATTTTGTTAATAATCACTGGATAATTTTGCTTTGATTCCTCTCTAAAATTTCCAAATATCCAAATATAATCTTCCAGTTATCCTGACAGAATCTACAAAAGGTCAGTGAGTAAATTGTTCTCTCTGGGCATTGAAGTACTAATTGTCTATTAGCATGTTGGCTCTGAGGTGGGGTTTTTTGGTGTTCTTTTGGAAACCATACCTTAATCCCAACATATCTGAATGGAATAATGGGATGTTCCAATGTGGGGAGGGATGACTCATTAACCTCTTTTCCAATCATCACTTTAGTGGCCACATCAATGAAGTCCACACCCAGAGTCTTTGATACAAATGGGAAGGAGCGTGAAGCCCGCAAGTTGCACTCTATCACCTGGTGGGATTAAAAAGGAGAAATACCACGGTCAGGCATTGTGCAGTGAAGAAATAGGTTGATTCATATTTCTGGAAATCAGTCCTTAGTCTTCTTGGCAGGGATGATCTTCAGATTGCCAAATAAGAGACACAGAAATTGTGTTCAATATTAAAACAGCGATAAGGGATGGGGAGCGGCTAGCTTGAGATATGAGCAGCCTGATGTTCTTCAACTGAGGATACTCTCTACTGTCTGAATATTAGAATTGAGGGCAAGCCAGAGTTCACTCGGAAAATGTGCTGTACCGTACCCTAAATTACTGTGCAAGCAGCATGGAAACATGCACAGGCATTAGGTACAACCTCTAGCAGCCCAACCTGTTCTTTTTCCATAGTTGTGGTACTTCCTGAAAGGCTGGACTATCCTTACTAACTTTCCTCATCCACATGTGGAAATCATTCAGTGACCCAAGAAAATAACGAAGAAGTTCTGCGTCCTGCTGAGAAGCTGTCCTGAAGTTCATTAGCAAAAGGGGAATTGCTGTAAGTGAGGATGAAGGGGAGTGAGGAGGAATAAGAACAGGTAAGTTAAGGTAGAAGTGAAAAGGGGGAGTATGCAGAGAAAAGACAAGCATAGATGAGGGAAACCAAGAAATGGAAAACTCCATTCCGTCCCTCTGTGGAGTTTTCTGAAGAACCATGTGTGAAACAGAAAAAAGGTGAACAACAGTAAGTACATTTTACTCAACTAATATCCCAAACTGGATCTTTCACCAATAGTTAATCTCTTCTGTCTCACATCAGGTTTTCTTCCCATCACTATTTCCTCAGTCATACTCTGCTCTCATTTCTCTGACCTCCTCTCATTAGCAACAGAAAGCCATCTGTTATCCAAAAAGGGTTAAACATCTGCTGTACTTCCGTTACTAATACCTACTAGGACTATTCAGATAATCATCTTAATGGCCTCTATTAAAGGCTTAAATACATTGCCTTGCTTTCTTCCCAGTTCCTTGGAAGGCTTAATTCAACACCAAAATAGCTAAAGATGAGAGAGGATATCAGAGATCTAAAAGCCATGATATTCAGTTTATAGGATGCGGCACAGGTCTCAGTGCTGTCCATCCTATTCCAAACTGATAATTTTGGTAAGGACAACAGCCCACAGTGAAACAAATCTTATGCTGACAGAAAAGGCAACAAGATTTGCTTAACCTTGAATGAAAAGGGACGGAAGGATGCTCTCTCCCACAGAGACAGGGAGAGCTGTGTGATTAGGGGTGGCACAGGCAAGCCCACATGACCAGACAAGGCAGGTTAGTTGCCACAGCTTCTGCTGCCACAGAGTTTCCACAGCAGGGATGCCGGAATTATGCACATAAGGAGAGTCTGAATTGCTGCCACAACAGCTCTTACCAGCACATCATTGCCTCGCACCAAGAACTGGATGTTAAATGGACCAGAGATGGAAAAGGCATTTGCAATCTTTTTTGTTGCAGCTTTTACCTACAAAAAACAAACAAAAAAAGTGTGTGTGCATATAGAATAAATAATTATGTCCCACAAAATAGAGAGTATCATGACAATAACTCACCTTACGTGTGGATTCTTTTAAATGTCATCTCTCTTTGACCTGTTTTTTTCTCTATACACTCATTTTGGCAACAGCATTATCTCTCAGAAGCATACATGTTTAATTTCCCTGGTAACCTAGAGCCTGGAGCACCTTTTGAGGGCAGATTAAAAATCATCTTTGTGTGTTTGTGTGAAAAAGCAAGGGGGAGGAGAGAGAATCAAAGCCTTGCACTGTAGCAATCCATATATTGCACACTGGAGCCTTTATACCTTTCTTGGTGAGATAATTAATAATGTTTTGGCATTTGAGAATAACCACTTGGCCTCATAAGTGTCCTAAAAGTCTTTCACTAACATGCCTGCCCTGTCAGGGATCAGTATATCAGCAGATACACTCTGGAACAAACTGGGAGGAAAGTCTTATTTACCAGGTTTGTCAGTACAAGTGTTGAATAACTTTGCTCCAGGAGACAACTATTTTCAGAAGCAAGGCCTTGGACATTCTTGGAAATAGAGCTGGAGTGCAGATTACTGTATTGCAGACTTTGCTGACTTTCAAGTAAACCTTTAATAGGATGACATCACAGGCAACGGTATATTTCAGTTAAAAATTATATTTTGACAACTAATTCTGTATCACCACATTTACTCTTGAACGAGGCAAAAGTCATTATTAGGTGAGATTCATTCATCCTGGTACTATTTTTGGAAAAGCAGACAGCTAGAAAGTCTTACAGTTGACATAACCATTTATGGATTCCACAAGAAAAGGAAGTGGAAAGTGAGCCATGTCGTATGTATGAATTAGACAATCCTGCTATGGAAGCTGGTTCTAAACCAAGGAAACAAAACAATCTAGAGCGTCTAAGTCTTCACATCTACTGGGATACAGTCCAAACTATGCTATGCACAGTAAAGCCAGTCACAGGGGCACTGTGACATCCTTCATCTGCACATACCACACTGGCCTTTAAAAAAAACACATTGATGATTTGATTTCACCATTGGGGATGGAGGGAAGGCAGATTCAAACTCTCATTTCCTTATCTCTCTTCAGTGCTAGTGCAACACCTACCTTCTCCAAGGCTCCCTGGCTAATGTTCTGTGTGGGCAATATGAGGGTAGCATCTCCAGAGTGAACGCCTGCATCCTCCACATGCTCTGAAATAGCATGTGAAATAACCTGCATACAGTAACAAGAGAGCAGTTGGTCATCTCACCCTATCTCAGAAACTGTTCCTTCATCCTCAGCACAGTCTCCTGAACAGTTGTATCTGACAGAGGATACAGACAGGGAGGGGGAAAAAAGTGAATTTTCCAAGATTTTGAGGAGAATATGCCTGAAGTGAGACATAACGCGTATGAACAAGGAGATCATGTCAGTGTCTTTCATACCATGGTTAAACAAATCACAAACATGATAAAACCTACCACAGCCTGGAGATACTAAGGCTTCCTTCCTCTCTCTAGCACATGTGGATCCAGAAGGTAAAAGCTAATTAGGCTTTGAACCAGCTCTCTAAGTTCTGCTGGCCAGAACACAAAAGATTTGTCATTCCCCAACAGAAACAAGCATGGACTAATATCATTGGTATATTATTTTTTGTCCACTCCTGTGGTGTTTTGATCACAGAGAAAAGCAAATGGAAGAAATTCAGGTCTAAAGACAAACTGAATTAACTACATCAAGGCACACTACCTCAATACAAAAAAAAAAAAAAAGGAATTGTGTCTGCCGGTTAAAAATTAAGACTGAAAATAGAATATTTCTGTTAATTGATAAGTTTGTGGGGTTTTTGTGTGACCTGTCTTTGCTAAGTAATGAAATGCAAGGTGAAGTTATAATAAAATAACTGCAGTAATTCTATAACACATGTTGATACAGTTCTGATGACAGTAATTCCTGAAAACAGTGATTTGCAAATGCAGTAAAAATTATATGCTAAATGATTCACTTACATGGATAAGCAATACTTAAAAAAATAACTGTTCAAGCACAATGGTTTTAAACCTAAAATGAATTCTTCATGTTTCTCTACCCTTCTTAGTACAAATCCATGGCTGTATAGTAAATCATTCAAACCACACATTTTTGAAAATCTCCAATCCTGAAAAACAAGATTAGTATTAAAGAAAAGAAAAGTACTTACTCTTCCTGCCTTAGCTACAGCATCCATTTCCACCTCACGGGCATCTTCAATAAATTTAGTGATTACCACAGGGTGATCCTGTCACCAAGACAAGGAAAAAAATAAGAAAGTTTTTAACTGAGAGTACCTGGAGACTATCCAGAAGCAGAATCCCAAAATGTCAACCTATTAAGATACTCATTTCCATAGATATGTTAACTTTGAAAGGATATAATGGGCAAAAACTTGGCATGATTCCCCCAAAACTATGGATGCAAAAGTTTGAGTTCTTCATAATGCCACCATGAAATTTGGGGTAAAGCCACAAAGGGCTTTTATGTGAGATCATGGCAAAACCAAGATAGTGAGACACGTGCATGGACCCAGTGACCTCTGGTCCTCTCTCTCAAGGATGATCCTTACCTCCAAGATCCTCCGTTCTTTCTCCCTTTGAGTCTCCCAGACACCTCACTAGACATACTGCTTCACGAAGTAACTGATCCGTGGCATATTTAATGACTTCGTAGAGTGGCTGTTTGCTGTTTTAGTCACATATTTTAGGCAACTGATCCATTCCTTTCTAATTTCTCTGCCTGGTTTCCTAAGTCTCTCAGGGAGAGGTTGCCACTAATTATAGCTGGCCAGGAACAACCTGTCTTTGGCTCTCAATACTTTCCCTGATGTGGGAAACAGTACCAGGCCTGTGGATTTCTTGACAGATCAAGAAGAATTTGACCTTGTGTAGCCATAAAGATAAACAACTTGCCGAGACTGAGAGAACTTAGCAGAAACAGAAGATAAGGAACTTGGACAAGTTTGTACAGAGACAGTAGTTTTGTAACTGTGGCCAATAGGTGATTGTTTCTGTATAATGAGTACCAATAATGTTAGTGCACGTACACTTAGGAAATATATAAAAGTAGCTGTGTGAAAAAATAAAAGAAGTTAAGGAGTTAAGTTTCACTTTTATCTATTCGGGATCTTCGCCTGCTTTTTATCAAGTCCATCCCAACAACAACAACACTCTGATACAAATTTTTTTCTTTCGTCTTCGTCCTGCCTCTATCTGAGGTGTTACCACATGTTCTCCTTCCAGACACCTGCTCCAAAGAAATCTAATCTGCATTCCTCTTGGCCAGCTCTGTGTCTCAGCATTTTACCTATCCCATCCACTATTAATTGCCTGTTATTTATTAGAGAATAAAATTAAATGATAGTGTGCGTGCTCAAAAGGCTTCTTGTGAGAAAAATGCCATGCAACTCCAAAAGTTAGAAAATGTAATTCTTTCCATTTATCAGTGGAAGGGTAAATTCACAGGCAAGGACACTGCTTCATAGATTTAGTGGCTTGTGTTCTGTAACTTTCTGTCTTGATGCAGTTTTTCACTGGAAGATTTTATATGTGCACACAACCTCATTTACTTCAATCTGCCTCAACTCAAATAAGAAGTTTTGTACACTATTGACAACATAAATGCAAAAATAGCACAACAGCAGAACAGCAAAGTTAAAACAATAAATCAACATCAATCAGGTCCTTTACTTGGAGATGCTCTGCTGGATGAAGCAGAATTAGGTAAGGCTTTGTAACCAGAAAAATTAAGCCGGCGTGCCATAAAGATGAACACATCTAATATAGGCTTCTGTGAAACCATTCACTGACAAAAAAACCTCAACAAGGCTGAAAAATCCTTCCTAATCTAGAACCAGAACACAGTATTTTTGCTCTGGTTTGCTTTTTGCTACCTTAACTTAAACTATACCGTAACTTTTGTTAGTATACAATACTAGATGAAGGGAGAAGTCTTCCCTTGACAGATTGACTACACTAGCAAAAAAATAGCATGTAAATCTAGTTTCATGGATCAGAACCACAGCAGAACCAGATCAAGATCAGAATCAGAGCACCCAAAAATTCCTGGTGTGCAATGGGTCGTCTTTGCAACATGTGGCAGTGCCTTATTTGTGTAGCAGAACTGGACATCATAAGGATTCCATGGGAACACCCCCTCTTTCCCCGAAGAACATGTCACATATTGCCAAGACTCTACAAGTGCAACTCCCAACAAGGCCTCCTGCACCACAGATGAGACCTCTCAGCAATGAAGGATGGCATTGCCCAATTCAAGTTATTCAAGCTGTGATAACTTAAGGTGACCAAGGGGCAGTTTCCTGGGCTTCAGGCTCCTATAAGGCATCCACTGCCATCACAGAGCCATCCAGCAGCATGACAAAGTGATCTGTCCCACTGAATAGGGCTTAAGGCTGTTGCCTGGGCTGCTTCTGTGAGTATAAACCCAAAAGATGATGTACAAAGAGAAGTTAGTCATTTTGGGAGGCTGTGCACTGCTCAGAACCTGTCACAGTAGCATTGGCTGGCCCTATAGTCTTTTGAGAATTAGTTAAATAATTCCTTCTGATGAAAATAACAGTGGCGGTTTCCCTCTAAAACTTGTTCAAAGACTATAGTAAGTGGTCTTCTTGCCTTCACACTAACATATCCTTCAGGATAGTTATTACTTTGCAAGGTATCTCCATTTCATTCCACCATTACTTCCTGAAAAGCTAAACTTCCATAATTTCCCTCATATACTTAAAAACTGCATGGTTTTGTTCTTGTTCAAGTTTAATCACCTGAGAAATCCCAAATAAGCAGTAATATGTCTGACTTCCGTAGCCAGCTGTGTTTTTAGAGTCCATTTCTGACTTATTTAACTCAAAGATTCCTGTGACAGCAGTGTTTATGGTACCATAGGACTGTGACCATTCAAAAAAAAAAAAAAAAAAAGAAAAGAGAGAGAATGGAAGAAGCCCTCAGAAGAGATGCCAAGATGAAGTGTAAGTTGCTCAAAGAAGCCAGACAAAACAATTCGGGAAGTGAGTGAAAGATGTTACCAGTTGTATGCTGGCTGGCAAAATCTACCAGTAGTAAGCTTGGCTGGGCTAAGTAGAGTCCCAGTCTATATCTATTTACATAATTAAGCCTGTTAGAGAACAAACTGAGGAGTCAAACCACAATTTCAGTGGCTCCTCCTCAAACATGGAAGGGGAAGAGTGAGGAACACATTACAAAGAAACAAAGAGATGGAAAACAAAGAAACAAAGAGAAAACAAAAAAAGTAGTGGCAGCATGAAGACAGATACCTGAGAGACTCTGGTGGCCTCTGCTAGCAACCTCTTCATTTCCTCTTCATTGAATACTACATTCATTGCAGACCCACTGTGAAAACATGAAAGAAAATGAATCAGGTCAGCTTCCCTTGTGATCAGTGCTAGGTACCACAGCACAGCGTTGCCAATTAGAGACTAGCCAAGGAAGCTCCTGACTCAAGCCACTGATTCCACTCTTGACTGAAAGAGAGGCAGAGCTGGTACCTAATGACCCTCAATTCTCCTTCCCAGAGAAGACAGGAGACCTCCAGAACCATAATGGAGAATCAAATGAAGAACTGTGGGTGTGCAGCCGTAGCACTACTGACAAATCACCTTCCTGCGTCAAGCCTTTGAATGTTCCCCTAAGCTAAGGGAGATGGCTCATCAGCCAGACAGTCCCATTAAGGCCATTCCCATGGGACAGGTTAGCTGTGAGCTCAGGCCAAAAAAGCAGCTTTTCTCACTTTAGCCCAATTTCTCCTCAGTGACAGATGAAGTGAGGCCACCAGTGACGGTTTTGACAATGTAAATCCAGATGAAAACAGGTTGCTCTTTTCTGGCCATTTCACTGTGTACTTCCCCTAAGGTCTTATTCCTTAAGGGAGAGGCACAGTAGATACAGACACTGTAATATGGAAACTACATTTGAAATATAGCTGTCAGTAATATCTGAGAGGGGGATCTGGGAGAATATGGGTCCAGAGTCAGTGATTCAAGTACCTTCTAAAGACACTAATCTTATAAAAAAGATGTTACATTGGCCATTTCTACCACTGATGTGCATCTTCCCCTTTGCTTTGATGGGCAAGCAAGCACACAGAGGCTGTGGAAAAAAGTGGAGGAAGAATTTATCCCACAAAATCAGACACTTTAGACTAAGATAAATAGACACAAGTACCTTGGTGATTATATTTACTGGACTACCTCTTCACCTCACGTAAATCAATAGAGTTCAATTAAATCCATGGACCTATGTCAGTAGCACCACTGACCATGTGAGCTGGTGCACAGTACATAACTAGTGGGGACATGCATTTAGTTTTCCAAAGAAACTGGCAAATATTAAAGGTCATATCTGCTCAAAGGATGAAGTGTAGCTGCGGACCTGCTGTAGTTTTGCAAATAGAGGACAGACAGAGTGCTGAGTGAGGGCTTTTCACTCTCTGGTTCCTCAAGTTTTACATCCTGTAGTTTCATCTTTCTCCCAGAAGTCCGCCTAACCTGCACAAACACCCTTTAGCACATACTTAACATGAAAAGGGCCTGTAATGTATTTAATAAAGATGGAAACAATAGGCTAAACTAAGTGTTCCCTAAAAATCTGAAGAATTACATTAGAAGCAGTTTTTAATTTATACTCCTGACCTGAGGGCTGTTTTCTGACTTTGCTTGCAACCCCACTGCAAGCTTTAGAAACCAGATAGAAAAGTCACACGCAGAAGCCTCTTCTAAAGGATATTTCCTTGAGGGTTGAAGATATAAGAAATCCTACTCCTTTTCATCTTTTTAAATAAAAGTGTGTTTGCCTCTCCTCCCCCAAAAAAATTGATATTGTGCTTCTTCATTTTGTTATGTGCGTCTTCAATTTATTTTCATTTTTAAACTGTGCCCAGCAAACTGCCTCTCCGTACCTAGTCATCTAGCTGTGAAGAAACTCCTCAAAGAGTGATCATTCAGAACATGTGAATTTGCTTTGTGTACACAATGGTGTTACTTCCTCAGAAAGTCTAGCTGTTGGAAATGTGAGGCTTCGTACAATGTCTATTTAATGAAAAATAGTTGCCACCACGTAAGGACATAAAACATGTTGGTAAGCAAAGAAGTTTGGGAAATAAGAAGCTGAATTCAAAAGATGCACTGTCATTTTCTGAAAGCCTATCCCAATAAACGGCCTCAGCATGTTCCCTTCTGGTTTTCCTGGTGGCAAACAATCTTCTGATTTAATTGTATAGGTAGATAATCTCAGAAACCTTAAAGAATATCCCAGATAGTTTTGCGTCTTTGGCCTTAAGATATAAAAAAGGTAATTCAGCTAAATAGACATTCTTATGATTATGTTCTACCTTTGATCTATGCCTGATGGACTTAAGGGATCCATTGGCTTCCTTTATTGGTTTGATCAGTTGCCCCATGGGCAGCTTTATGCCATGTACACCTAGCACAGAGCTCTCCACATCCCTGAAATTACTTTCCGTTGTCTCAAAGAGGCCTTTAGAGTTCATACCCTATCTTGCTGAGTTCTGACGGCTGAGCCTTACCTCAGAACATAGGAGGGCCTCAGTAAACATGGGTAATTCACTGAGTTTGCAAATTCAACTGCTTCTCTCTAAAGAAAGGGAGGGAAAACATGCTGTGAACAAGAAAGTATTTTAAAATTTTAACACTAACTGCATTTGTACTTTACTAGCCAGTAAGATGGTGGGGAAAGAAGTCGGGGGCTGCAGCCTGGGCTGAACTTCTTGGTTCCAGAGCTGGCAGCTTCAGACCATCCTTGTCCATAAAGCTTCACTAGGAAAAAAAAGGCAATGCCAACACATCTTTATGTCTTTGCAAACTTCACCTGTTAGAGTAGTTCTCAAGGCCAGCAGGATAGACTAGACTAGCCTGACAATGGTGTTAACTTCTGCTGGGTATATACCCCGGGTTCTGTAAACATGATTTAAAGACACTTCTGTTCCAGTCTCCACCCACTCCCAGTACTGCTATAGCATCACTTTACAGGGACCAAAAATTTCTTTTAAAATTTCATTAAAAAACTGTTAAATGCCTTTGGAATCTTGAAATGTATCAGTGAGTCAGTCCCTCCTGAGTATATGCACATACCCACCCCCAGCTGCTTCATCATTTCCCAGATGCACACCCCAACTTACCAGTGTGCTGACTGCCTTCCAGGGAGCCTGGGCCACATGCAGCTCATCCAGAACAGCTGAGAATATGGAGCGATCTTCTGCCTGGTCGATCTGCAAAGGATTTGTGCCAAGGATCTTCACTCCACTCTGGTGCAGTGGCACTGCCAAGTTATTGGGAATCTGTCCTCCTACAGAAATAATGCAGCCACTGCATCCCTGTTGGCAGACAGAAATGAGCAAGGTTATGTCCAAGTTAACGGTAAGAACTGTTATATTTAGATTATGTTCCCTTTCAGGTTGCTGTGAACAAAGACAGAGCACAGGGCCACAAAGATGGTCAGAGGGGTGGAGCACCTCTCCTAAGAAGACAGGCTGGGAGAGCTGGGGTTGTTCATTCTGAAGAAGAGAAGCTTCAGGGAGACCTTACTGCAACCACCAGTACTTAAAAGGGAGTTTATAAAACAAAGGGACAATGACTTTTTACATGGGCAGATAGTGATAAGACAAAGGGTTGTCCTGGTTATAGTGGCTAGGACCAGTTTGTCACTGTGTGGGTGTGGCCAGGGTGTTGTATTCTACACTCTCTATGTCATTTTCTCATGGACTGCTAACAATTGATCATTTGCAGCAGCTGCCCAGGCAAACCTGGCCCCTCAGGCTACAAGCTGGGTGTTTAGGAACTCTGTGAGATAAGGAAGTTTTCCTGTCTTCACACCAATGACTTAGGTGTGATAACTCCCCTCCGGACGGAGTCATTAGCACCTTCATACCCAGCCTGAGGGGTCATGTCTGCTAATGGGCCATCAAGGAGTATCCCATGACTCATAGTGTAGTGAATCACCCCTTGTGAAACTCTTCACTCTGAGGGAGGTACTGGGCGCTCCCATCTGAGCCCAAGCATATATAACCTTGGGAGTTTTGGACTTCTGGGACCACTTGTGGGATCCAGAGGAGGACCAGAACTTCAACAGGGCTGTAACTGCCAGTCTTGACCAGACTGCAGGCATCATCTTCAGCAACAGGTGTTCTCTTTCCTTTTAGTTTGTACTAAAGCAGGGGAGGGGAGGGGGGCACATGGTGCCCAGCACAGGGGCTGGTGATTTCCGTTGTGTTTGTGCCCCAGGTTGCTGAGTAGTATATCTGTTCTTTATAGGTCAAACAGATTTTTCCTTTGCATCATTGTACTTGGTGTGATTTTTTTATTCAGTTGTCATTCTGACTTGCAATCTCTTTTGGAGTTGGTTTCATTTCTCCTGCTGGTTTACCTTTAAACCAGTACAAGGGTTTAAACTAGAAGAGGAGAGATTTAGACTTGAATTGCAAGACAGTAACCTCCAGAAAAGAGGCAAGGAGAAACAACTGGAATTGATGTGGGTTTGTTTCTGTTAGCACTGCTCTACAAACCACCTTTCCTAGCCCCACAAGGCAGTCTTTGAGAAATGTAACAAAGCTAGGAAGAGTCTAATTCAATGGAGCCCAGTACATAAGAGTGCATGTGGTGGTGGATTATTCTGGACACAGCCCTTTATTTTAATCCATGTTCCTTATTCCCAACTAGTTTCTCATTTCTGGTAGTGCCCTTGATAGTAACAAGTATTTCAGCAAACTGTCATATGTGCTCATTTCCACACAGATTGTTTGTAAGCACTTCCATTTCAGAGGCTGTGCAGCTGGCACAGGATCCTCCAGACACAGTGGAGCCTTTCATGTCTGTCATTGGGCAGCCATCACAGTTTAAGTGAGGAAATAATAGAGTAAATAGCAAGAGACAAGTGAGCTTGCTTGCAAACACATGTCCTTCTTCAGTTCAAATATGGGCTTCTTTTTTTACTGCTTTCAAGTACAATCTAGTCAGATCTGAAAATTTTCAATAGCAATAAAAGGCCTTAGAGTACCTGCAATGACTATGAGGACATGAATTATGTTTAGATGGTGTAATAATTGAGGGTAATTAGATAATGGGCACTTTACTTTCAAATGGAAGCTGGTGAAACTTTGCCCAAAGGAGGATCTGGTCCACAGTACAGCTGCATTGAAGGCTCTTTTGAACCAAATGTGTTTCACAGTTTTACCCATTTCTAACAAATGAAAAACATAAAGCAAGCTTGGCTGTAAAAGATATAGGAACAATGTTCTTTTAATTAATAAGTATGTTTTTCCTGAAGGAGGTCAGCCCCACTGGCCTTCCTGGAAGAGGGACTCCTTCACAAGGAATTTAAAGGGATTTGGAGCAGCAAGTCTGTGAACTGAGAGCCATATGGACTACACATAACTCTGAACAAATAGATGATACATGCTAGCAAAATCCCCACTCAGCTTTGATGTGGTTAATTTCCTACCATAATAAAAATCCACTAAAAAAAGTCTGGCATTTAAACAGTGCTTATTACCACAAAGTCTAAAATATTATTATTTTTTTAGAAGACTAATGTACAGTGTTGGAGATGATTTCTTTTCACCATGCAGTCACTTCTGGGATGTCATGCTGCTGCTGGCCAACAGCAACCATCTGAGACAGCTCATGACAGGTACTGAAAAATACCTCATTAGTAGAGAGGGAAGCAAGGACAAAGGCTGTTTTCTGCCCACACAGGGTTGTCTCAAAACACTGGAGATCACCATCTCCAACTTTAAGAGAAATCTGTTCCTTAATGCTTCCAAATGCATCCAAAACAGAGTAACTCTCTCTAGTCCCTGGACCCCTTACCATTCCACATGGATGAGAACCAGATAGTGAATAATCAAACCCCTTCTTGCACCTTGAAAGGGTTTCTGTTGGATAACAAGTTAACCTAGCTTTGCTGCCACGGTAACCAACATCTTAATCTATCCTCAACATGTCTGAAATGTGATTTTCCAAGATAACAGCTTTTCCTCAGCTACTGCTTATTTCTTCCTTTAAAACAGTTCTAGTTACTGAGCCTCTAAAATTCAAAGACTGCCTACATCAAAGTTGGGATGGCATTAGGGTCTTCAGCCCTAAGGAGACAGAAGAGGTGGCTTATTGAAGGAGATAGCAAAGAATCATATACTCAATTTTACTTAAAAAGCACATAAATTGAACCTAGCTGCTTTTCACTTTTTCCTTTGTTATAGTTTCAGAATCTCACTGGAATTCCTTCCAGAGCTCGGAGCTAATGCCTGATGTCCTGCTGGTAGGTAACAAAAGTGCCAGGTGGAGACCGCTTTATTCTTTTCTCCCAGGCTGCAAGGGGTGGGGGGTAGCCTCTGTGAGAGATAGGCTCTTTTTTTTTTTTTTTTTGGCTCTGCTTCGGCCCCTTTCCCCTCCCCCCGGATTTTGGAGGGACCTTTTTCTTCTTCTTCCCCCACCCTGCTTCCGGACAGTGCCAGTACCAATAGGGAAGCTGCTACTTTTTCTGCCCTCCTGCCCAACTCAACATCTCTTCTGTCGAGCAGATGATGGGAATGTGCCTGCTCTGTACCACAGAGCAGGAGCCCCCCCATCATCCCCCTGCCCATCGATCCTGTAGGAAGTGAATCGAGCCTGCTGCCTCGTCCCTCAGCCTCTGCAGACCTTTCTGCCCCGCAACGCTGAGAGAGAACCCGCAGCTGGCCGAGGTACAAAGCCTGCTGTCTGTAAATATAATTGCACCCGCAGGGAAGCAGAAAACTGACTTTGGTTCAAGGGGTTCATTACAAACTGTTTGTTTGGTCCTTTTTCTAGAGATAGCTAGATAGAGGTTAGGAACTGTTCTCCTTTTCTATATATTTTTTTCTAATTAAAGTTTTGTTCTAAATTTAAAAGAGAGGGGTTATTTTTATTTTTTTTTGTCTGACCTTCTTGGGGGAAGAAGGCCTTTTCCTTTCTCTTGGTCAGCCTAGACATCTTAGTTCTCCTCTGAATTAAGAAACCTTTAAAATTCTGCTGTTGTTTTCCAAATGATGTTTCCACCCAAGGAGCAGCCACTGTCCTGCCAGAGAACAGGACTGCTCCACTGAGAATGTGGGCAGACAGAAAAAGATGCCACTGCATATCACTCTCTCATCAGCTATACTTTAATTATTAAAAAAGAATAACATCCTTGCCATTAGATATCTTTAAAATATATGCAATACATAATCTAGTGAAATAAGCCTAGAGGGAATTATTTTTCCCTTTATTACAAAAATCACTCTTTTTATTACTACTACTTTGGTTTTATGTCATTAGTAATAGAGTTGGGTTTTCTTTTTCCCTGAGTTTGAAAACAAATTATACCATTAAAATTGTACCTAAGAGCCTCCTTCAGTTTTATGAATTGTTTCAGAATTATTTTAGAAACCGAAAAAGAATCAGTAGAGGCCCCCAAGCAGATAGATATTAAAATAAAAAGGGAGTATCTTCTCTGGAAACAAAAAGCCAATAAATCTGAAGGAAGGGATTTTTATTTTTTTTAATTATTGTCCTCACAGACTACCACCTAACTTTGCACATTCACAGTAAATTAAACTTCCCTCCAATGCACAGCTCTGTTATGCAGAGCTCAGTTTCTGGTGAGTCAGAGCAGCTGTGAATGTCAACTGGATGTAAAAAAGCACATGAGAGAGAAGGGAGGGACGGCTGAGTACATCCCTGGGATAAGGCTGTGTGAAGCTGTGAGCATCTCTTGGTAAGCAGGTTCCAGCTGCCTCAATCTGGCTGGTAACCTAGTTCCTCAATGCAGCCTCATTTATCTAATCACAAAAACTGGGACAAATCAGTGCACCTATTTATTTGAGCTGAACAGTTGCCCAAACTTTGCTGCTAATCCTAACAACATTTAGGGAGCTGATGAATCATCTCTACTGAGGACACAGAGCTGTGTCCCTGGTTTGCTAATGGGTTTACTTACAGTTTGCCAAAAATTCAGGACTTATCAAAGTACTTGCCACAGTTCATTGTCAATTGGAACACCAGAGAACGCCAATGAGCAGGAGAGGTTAAAAGAACAGTCTGAAATGATGACACTATTCATGCTTTGTATATGAAGCTGGGAAAGATGGCTGTCTGCAGGATTGGTGATGGATCTCAAAATAAGATTAATTTTAACTTGATCGTTTCCTTAGAGGCTGACTTTCAACTGCATTTGCCTGGAGAAGTATTTTGTTAACAGTATAACAGCATTTGGCTCACTCATTTCTTGAAAAAGAAATTACATATAACAAATAATATATCTTAGATGACATTGTGCTGGTGGTCTGGGCTCTGTCCCCAGTTCTGCATATGTCCTTTTGCATGACTCTATGCAGACTACTCTACTCCTCCAAGACTCCATTTCCATACTTGTAAATTAGACATAATAACACCATTTCTTTTCGTTGTTACTGAAGAAAAGTGTTCTAAAACAGTGCCGTGGGTTTCTCTGATTAGGTCTTTTTTTTTATAAGAGGAAATTTGGAAGCCTATGGAAGTTTCCCTCCATCCTATAGAGCAGAGCCAATAAGGGCCAGCTCTGAGGAAAATCCTGCTTTTGAACCACTAAGTTACACTCCTGCATGAAAACATATTTAAGTTGTTGTGCAGTTAGAAGTTGGCAGTCATGGATTGACAACATCACAATGCAGACATCAAGGTCAGTGCAGGAGGAGAAGAGGAGAAGGAGGGGGAGGGACCCCACGGATCAGGGAGTGGACTTAACACTCTTATTCCCTGAATACGTGGTGATGACTATGGTGATTACGAGTTGTCCCCTCGAAGCCCATGGGATCCATCAGGGTGCAAAGACCCCTCTGTCAGAGCAGGGGGAGGCATGAAAGAAGCTGTTACCTCGTGGGAGGCCCCCAAGTCCTGCAAACATTTGTGGCCAAGACCCACGGAGGGAGAAGCCCACGCTCAGCAAGAGGGCCCCCAAGGTGGAGCAGAGTCTTCCAGAGATCTGCAGCCAGGACCCATGAAGGGCGAAACCCATGCTCAGCAGGTACAGCCAGCTTTTCATGAGAGACTGCACCCCATGGAATGACCCACGAGAGAGCAGAGGATCTCTCTCGTGAGGGGGACCCCACGAAACGCAGGGGAAGGACTCAGAGTTGTAATTCCCCTGTGACTGTGGTGATGACTATGGTGAAGTGAACTGTCCCCTTTGCAGCCCACAGGAAAGCCCCCTGAGACAGAACTGCTGCTGAAGTCTTGGACTTACATCTGCGAATGGCTGACCCAACAACAACTGACTGCAAACCTTCCATTCCCCTGTCCCCTGCACCATCAGGGGAAGGAGCGGGCATGGACAGACGGAGGGGAGGTGGTGGAAAAGTGTTTCTACCCTGTTTTTATTTCTTGTTTTAAGTTTTTAGTTTGTTAGTACTAAATTTAAGCATTATTCTAAGTTCTGCTTTGCTCGTGGTATTAATCAAAGCTCCTCTTTTGGTTGTTATCTCTAGCCGTAAATTCCTAGCTGGTTTTTTTCTCTTCCCTCTGGAAGGCGAAAGGGGGGCAGGGAATGGCCTTGAAGGAGTTTTGCTGGACACCAGGCATTTATCCAGGGTCAAACCACCACAAACAGCTGAGTATTTACTGTTCATTTTGGGAATTATTAAACAGCACAACCCTGATTTTGGATGTTTAGGCTTAGAACCTGATGGGTTTAACACCTCTCGAGCAAACACCAAATTGGTTGTTTTCATACCCAAACCAGAGTAGCAGAAACCTCTGCAAACTCTCACCATCTCTTTTAATCCCCCTTTTTATTCCCACCACCCCAGTTCCTGATGTCGCCTCCCTACTCTCTCTCCTCTCACAATCACTTTTTTGTTTACTTTAGAAGCAGGACAAGCTAAAAACATGGCCAGAAACACAAGTACAGCTCAGTTTATGAGCATGGCTGGCTGACCTGGGGAAATTGCCAAGTGTCCTTCCCCTTCAGCTCTGGGTACCACAATATGCTGCTAATTAGACCTTGAGATCTGCATCACCTCCCATTAACTTGCCAAGCCTTGCCATGACAAGCAGGATAATGCATATTTCAATATTATATGCATTATTCTTTTCACACATTTTTCTTATGCAATATGCTAATTACTACCACTCCCTGTTAAAATGAGCAGTTGCTGCTTCATCATCTATATCTACCTTCCCTTTGACCCTGCAGTAATTAATGCTGTGTTTCATCAGTGTTACTTGTCTGACAAACTGTCACACCAGTTTGCCCCACACTCAGAAGTTCAGTTCTGTTAAGCAAACAAGAGTTCAATGCTTTTAGAGTTGAGCCTCATGGATAATATGAAAGTATTCAAAAATCAGCCTTTGAGTTCAGAGAGCCTGTCCTAAATCTATGTTTTCCAGTAGCAGTCTGTTTTTACAAAAAAAACTTAAAGAAGGGGTAAAACAACATGTACAAACAGGAAAGTATGAACATGCAATCTAAAAATCCTCCTAGCCAGTATTTTGCAAATGGCTGAAGAACAGAGCCTCAAGACTGAGACTTGAGTTCTGATGTGCTTCTGCGTGGTTCCAAATTTGGGAGTGATCAAAACATAGCGGGATTATAAAACCCTTTTTAAAACTTGCACCCATTCTCAAATGAGATGAGCTCAGATCCTCATATATTGGGATATGGAGCCAAGAAAAATCACAAGTTTAACATCACCTGCATTCTGCAAAGTTGCTTCAGCAAGTTACATAGCCAACTTGCATTGAATGTCAAGGTAAATTAAGTTCCTGTAAGCACCTTTTAAAGCCACCTTTGTGGCTTCAGCCATAAAACCAAGATGAGCGTGTTACCAGTTAGAAACCAATATTTTCAATATTGGGGCCAACTGTTTACATTATATCTACTGTCATTAATAAATCTGTCTGGGACTCTTCTCCATCTCTTAGATTAGCACTTCTCAACACTTGAAAACTCCTACAAGAGCAGTGCGATCAATATTTGGATCAGGAACTGGAACATGTTTTGGTTTGATGGCAATTCCAATACCCCTTCCTGATCTGCGTGCCTGTATGCTGGACCACATCCACAACGTTGCCACTGTACTGCAACGCCAAGCCTGCAAGTTCTTGAGCACACATTAACATGGTGCACAAAACTTGTTCTATTGCTTCAGGCAGAGGACTTGTGCTTCAACTCAAGGGTATGCTTAACTGCTAACACCCAGCACCACAAGAACAGAACAATTTGTGCAATAAATGACCGCAGCAAATTAAATCTGCTTGTAAATATTGCACAATATGGCATTTGAAAAATAATTTGATATTTATTTGGCATTCATTATTGAGCAGCCTGCTAGGAGCATCAACAATGTGTAAAATGCAACAATGGGATCCAAACCAAACAGCTTTTGTGAGCAAGCTCTCTCCCCTCACCCCCAGCTGCTCTGCCAAAGCAAGATAGTGACATGAATTTTGAAAAGTTTCGGTTGCTTCATGTCTTTTTATAGTGCTTCTATTTTCCTTTACCTCATATTGGTAGATGTCCAAGATCCTTTCCAATGACAGCTCCTCAAAGTACAGTCTGTCACACTCATCAAAATCTGTGCTCACTGTCTCTGGGTTGCAATTCACAACAACAGTCCTGTTGCCAAGCTGACGCAGCGTGCGGATACTGGAAACAGCACACCAATCAAACTCCACACTGCTGCCTGTCAGGAGACAGAAAAGTGGGCAAGGAGATGAAGAATGCAGAGAAGAAACCATAAACAGACGTTCTCAGCACTCAAGCTTAAAACAGAAAAAGAAAAAAAAGGCAGCATTGTGTTCTGTCAGTTCTGAGCAAGAAGGCTAATTGCCCTCCCATGGAAATTAATCATCCACAAGCATGAACCTCCAAGCATAACAGGTAAGTTGGCTCAGCTGCTCAGGAGTGTCAGACCCCTGTAACACATCTGTCATCCTGCGCTCATAAACACTCATGGCTGTTCTTGCTGCTCATTCAGATACTGCTGCCTCCCACCCAATGCGCTCCAGGGTAAATGAAAGAGGCAGAAGCTTGAGTTGATCAAATTGAGTTCCTGTTGTTGTAAGACAATGTGGTTTACTCCAGGAAACACAAAGTAATTTTACAGATGTGGTGTAAAGAACAGAAGACTGAAATGGTTTTTATCTTCCACAAAAGCAGCATATGGCTAAACCAACAACAGAAAAATTACAGCACGGTGGGTTTGACCTTCCTGTGCACTAACTACAAGGCAAGTTGGTAAAACAACACTTCCAGAGCAACTCTGATCTTTTTACTTTGGTTTAAAGCCACAATGACTATGGCAACAATGTGGGGCAATCATGTCCTACTGCCCTGAACTCTGAGTAGGCACTGTGGCTACCTTGAAAGGAAAGAGGCACAAAGGGAGTCACTAGTCACTAGACTTAGTGACTAATCTTGGGCAAACTGCAGCACTTGCGACTAGGGCAATGCTGTGGCTTCAGGGAACACTGGAATCAAGACTTGTGTGAACAGCTCCTATTCTATAAATTTCTACATTCCAGCATCTAAGAGGGGTAACATAAACAGAGAACAACACACTTTAAAAACAGCATTAAATGGTTATGCTTACAGTCTACAAGAAAATCTTGGCCTCATAATGCTGCATTCACTGGCATTACATAATCATTAACCACTGATATTATTATTATTATATATAATTGTATGTCAACATAGATTGGAAATTCAGACTGTGTTTAATTGCTGTCTCTACCATCTAGTCACAGATGACTGGCACAGGTCACTCATTGATAGGCACACAAATTGTGTCCGTACTTCTGTCAAACAAGAACCTCAAAACATGCCTAAAGACTCAGCTAAAGCCCCACAGAAAACAGACAGAAATAAAATCTGAAACTGGATGTTTTCCAGAAGGGACACTAGATGCATGTTCACTTTTTGCATTCCACTTCCATTACTCAGGTACTTTTATGTGCATGAGAAACTTATATGTATTGGGACACAATGGTCATCTGCAGCCCCCATCTGACTGCTTCAGACACAAACTGGGAAAACAGCTGAACACTTGTACATATATTCCAGGCACATCCAGTAATGATCATGTCCAAACATGGGAAAAGGGAAGACAGAAAATAAATAGTATTACTAGTAATGACTGTTGCAACATAACCAGACACTGCTTCTCAGAAGATAACGACTACATGGATACAGGCATGTTTTTGAACTCACTTTCAGGTTTTAATCACATTAAAATCTAAGTGCACACCTTAAAATTTACAAAGCACTCTGCTGGTCCATGCAGGTGATGGAATATATTTATACTGTTTTCAGGACTGACTCATACAAACATACTCCCTTTCAGGACAGGTGATCCCTTCCTGACAGTAGGTGAAGAGCAAGGATTGTCTTGAATACCTGAGTAACACCTTATGGATCACAGATAATTCACTGCAGCCCAGGCTCTCCAGGAGACAGAGGCTTTATGTGTGCCTGAAAGGTGCCTGAAGTTCAGGAGTGCGTAACTGCACTGAGTCACATCATGTTTCTACTTGGCATATGAGTTAAAGAGAAACTCCAAAAGAATACACTTCAGTTTGGATATTATTCTTTATAAACACAGAATATAGCATGACTTGAAATGGCATCACACTTCCCCCAAATAATTTTATTCTTCAAAAGTGTCAACATATTCAAGATTTTCCTGCAATGTTTTCAAATATTTCCTGAATATTTTCAAATAAAATTCATAAGGTTAGGGGTTTTTTTTAATCTAAAACTCAGTTTTCACGAAGGGAATAAGAAAAATAATCTCCCATGTTTAACTTCTATCCAAATAGTTTAGCCCTTTCTGACCTGGCAGGGAACACTAAGCTGATCCCACTGAATTCTGATTACAATTCTGAAAGTGTAGAGGAAAAGCACTCTGCTTACTTGCCTTAAAAGGATAGTCGGAGAGGAAAAGAAATCAACCTGGCTATTGCACCTAGAAAAAAGTCTTATAGAAGTACAAGTAATGGTTTCCTTTAGCAGTCTCTATTAAATTGCAAGTTCTTCCAAAGATGGTCTTGATTTAATCAAAGATACAGAGCAGGTGAGACCAAAATCAGACCTGCATGGCTAATCTAAGAAATGAGGAGTTTTAGGCAAACAGTGCAAAACGTATTCACATACATTCAATTAAATTATGCATGAACACTGACATCTTTTTCATGTTTTTTTATAACCATGGCACACAACATGTTAACTGGCAGAAGGATTCAAAAGAGATAAGCATAATCATGGAGTGTTCCTCCTGATTTCATCTCAACATTCATGCTGGAAACTGAGTTCAAAAAGACACATCCTACAAATGCAACAGGAGTGCAGCATGTGACCTCTCCATCCAAGCAAAAGAAATGGATAAAGTTTTCAATTTCAGCTTTCAAAACCCATCACCGCTTTTTGCAAGATGCACAGCAAAAATATTTCTGAATAACAAGCAATCTTTTCTTGTCAATGATTGTGAGATATTTGGAGGGATCCATTAAAAAGAAAAAGTGAAAGTCATCACCTACAGAATTCAGCCATCTGTCTACCCAATACTCACAGCCATGAAGAGACTCTTATGCTGTATAATGATCTGAGCAGGCTGAAAAAACAGCATACAGAGAATTGCTTATACAAAAGCAGCTGAAAAGATCAAAATATTTTTGGAGCTACCTATACTTGCAGCTGTAAAACACATAGTGTGTAACAACATTGTCATCAGATGGCATTAAACATGTAAGATAGGTGTGGGATCAACAAACTTCTACACAAGGTATTAGGTTCTTAAGACCTTAACATGTGAAAAAATAAGATTACAAAATACCACAAAACTTGGTGAAAATCACAACTAAGTATCAAGTGAAAAGTAATAAAATTCTCCTGTTTTCTTTCCAGGGTGTGTAATGAAGTCTCCTAGCAAGTATAGAAGGCAAACCTTGTGTTAGGAATTATGTCCTGTGACCTGTAGTCTGGAGGGTTTTGTCACCATATCAGAAGAGGAACAAATGAACCACAAGCATACCTGAAGAAGGTTTGAGGGTACGAGGAGAACAGAGAAGTTGTAAGAAAGATTTACCTATGTGATATGGTCCACAGCCCAACACCATGATTTCACAGTCATCAAATTTTACATCATGTTCCTGAGAAGTGAGAGAAAAAAAGTAATTAGGATATGTACTCCATGGCACCTTAATTCTGTGCTTTTCAGAGTAAATAGTTTCTGGTGCTCAGCTCATATCCAACAGTCTGATCCTTTAGGGCTCAAGTCTGATCTCATTTACTGCAGTGTAAATCAAGTGCAACTCTCCTGGAATTAGTGGTGCTGCACCCAAACCAAAGGAGACATAGCACCTCTGATTTGGCTATTCAAGCAGCCTAAGGAGCTATGAACATTCACATGAAAATGAATGCTGGGATGAGATGAGTGAAACATGAATTATGTATTCCTAGCACCTACCTGTGCATCTACAGGTGATATACGATGGGATCTTAACAACACAGGAGCATTAACACTAAATGCACCAGATCAAGATTTGAGCAAGAGAAAGTTCCAGGCCTTCTGTAATAAGTAATGCCATCCAAAATAACTCCTACAGGGATTGAGACATTTGCAAGATCTCCAGAAATAATGTGGCATAGGGGAAAGAGACCAAACTGGATAGCAAGAAGACTTGTTCCTGAAGGTGCCTACCTGCCCATTGTACGTGATGTAGAGGTAATTAGTCACCGCTGGGTATTCTGCTGCTAGTGTGTCAATCTGTATGGGGAAGAAGAGGAGGAACTGTGACTTGACCAGTGCAAGATCTTTCCTATCTGTAGGTGTTTGGGGTTATTTCTTTTCCCTCTTTCATTTTTTACTGCTATTTCTGTCCTTTTGTTTTCCCCTCATAAGAAGGTGATCTGAACTGTTCTGTGCAGCATATGCCTCACCTTCCCCCCCAGACTCTGCACTCCAGTCAACACGACTCTCCTTCTAAATTGTAGTTTTAGTTCTGCATCTCTTCGGTGAAACACCTACACAGCCCAGGAACTTTCTCTACTCACCAAGGCCCTCATTCTCTACTTTGTTTGGCAGCATTAATTACACATATCTCTACTTTCAGGTCTCCTGCCCTCTTTAACTGGGCCATCTGGAATCTGTCTTCACACTCTACTTTTGACTCCATCTCCCTCACTGAACACAAATACACACACAATATCACATAGAGATCGTGATGAGTATCAGCACAATTACTCCATATTTATGTTACAGTACAACTTCTGCTTTGATAATTAAGTGGTACATAAAGCAGGAGTGATCTTCAACCACCCATCATATGTAGTTTTTAATGATTTCTTATACAGTTTAGTCACCAGAGAGCCCAGAACAATTTGCCTACTGTCAAGTACTCATTGTATGTTATACATGGTGACTAGTCCATCTAAGACACCAGCAACTGCTGAAGTTCTCCAAACGAACACCTGAATCATTTCTACACAGAATACTGAACAGGGAACAATATTAAAGCAGTCCTGACATGAATTTTTACATGCTATACCACTTAAAAATCTGTCCAAATCTCAAGTACTTTCAGGAATCCTCACTGGCTGGCCAAATCCTAGTGAAAAATGCAGAATGTGATCACATGTCATTAGCACCATGTTAAGTGTCTGCTGCTCATTACTGTTGCTCATACTGTGACATACTTCATGGCACAAGAAAAAACATATGCTGGAACTAGGCCTGAGGATACAGACAAGCTTTTTCAGAAACATTCAGTAGTTTGGGCTGGGATTTTTTCCCTTTAAGGATGGAAAAACCAGCTGGCAGTTTAATACCAATATACCTTAAATGCAGCAGCCATGAATACCTGATGACCTCATTAGGCTCATGCTATCAAAATGAATAGCAAATGAACCCATAACAATAGCAGACTTCAATTAAAGTATTAGCCTATAAAAAGTTACTACCAAGAGAGAAGACATATTATGCTTTTCATGGTCACACCATGGTGGGCCAACATTCTCAGCCTTTTCCTGAAGCTACATAGTTGTGTTTCCCCCTCAGCCCCTCAGAATACAAACAAATCTCTCTTTGGGAATGCTCATGGCATTACACTGATGCAGGCAGAGCAGAAGGAACAGCTACATGGGTGAAAGGTGTTCTCCTCTCATGTCAACATCAAAAATTCTGTGGATGTTAGCAGAGTCAGGAGTTTCTAAAGAATGGAGGTCTCCTGCCCCTTGCACTATTGGAAGCCCCCACCAGGACCACATACCTGTTTCACCCAGGGTACTATGTTCTTCCTCAGTCTCAGCTGACGGCACTGGACTTCAGTCAACCTCAGGCATTTCCCAATCTGTTTGTCAGAGAACCCAATCTGTTTGGCTTTTCTCAGTGTTTGTTCTGGAACTGTTTCACTGAGATTAAATAAGAAAAACACCTATGCATGAGGCTTTACAGGAATACCTATAAGACACATTAGTGCTTGTGTCCTCTATACTGCATAATGCTGCTATAGGATCAGGCACATGAAGGCAAGGAAAGGAAGAAGACTCATACCTAAAAGACCTTTTTTTGCACTAGGTGTCCCCCACAAATACTTATGAGGTAATTTTTTCTTTTTCTGCATTTTTGAGACAGGAATGAGTGACTCACGATGATGTCCATCACTTCCCAGGCAACACTCTCCATCAGGCTAGTAAAAGTTCACTGTATGCACAACAATCATACAGTCATTTACCATTTCAGCTTCCACAGAGGGCCTGGAGTGATTGCTTTCTTGGATTCAGTATCCCTACGACTTCATGCCCAAACTTTAACTTAATATCTTCCTTACATTCTCCCTTCCAGTCTAAATTTTAAAACACAGGCCTCACCAGATTGGGCTGGATAAATCATAATGTATGTCCTGCGTCTCATTGCAGCTGCCTACTCCACACAAAGGGATAAAAATCCTGAAGCTCCTGGGACAAACCACCCAGAGGCATAACTGTGACCCAATCCTGCTAAGCTGAGAGACAACTGGTCTCAAAACACTACAATTTGTACCAAACAAGTATTTCTTTCTGTTGTTGAGGATGCTCTGCCTTACTTCAGAAATGGCCAGTCTTCAGAAAAAGCTGCTGACTTCAGAGATCCATAGCAGAAATGACCTTCAGAGGCTCATGCACAAGATGAGTTTTTCCTTCTGACAGTCTTGATATATCTTTTCTCCTATCACTTGTGCTGCTTCTTGTATTAGGAAAATGGAGAAGGGGGATAGACCAGGTAAAGCAGGGGCACGTTTTATGACTTCTTATTTGCAAACAGGGTCTCTCAATACTTCCATACATTCTTGTTCTCCTGGTTTTGCTTTTCAGGAGTCCCAGTTTTTGTTGTTTATTTCAAACACATTGCTTTCCCCCTGCCATCTCTGCAGACTAACAACTTCCTATCCATTTTGCACTTGTTTTTGGGTTTTTTCATCTTCTCCATTCTCTTTTTATTCTCTCCACTCTTTTCTCTCCTACTCTTTGTTTCACTTTTTTTTGACTCCACCAACAGCCCTTATAGCTTCCGCCTGACTCGGTTTCTAAGCTACCTCCCCTAAGCTTAGGTTTTGCAAAAACCTAAAAAAGCCTCTGTATTTTTATCAGCACAGTCTGCTTTTCATTTTCATTGCCAAGAGCATTCTTGCTTGCTCAATAAATCAATATTTTATGAACAAGCAAGCTCTGAATCAGGAAAAAGGGAATTACTAACAAACAAGCAATTTTCCTATATCAGAGCTTTGAATGATGTCTTTTGCTTGACAGTATTTTTTAAAAAATAGCATTATTTTATTTGAGTGGGATAAGAGGGGTAAGGCAGTTTTATTGAAATCTGTCAGGAAGCTGAAGCATGAGAGTCATTGGATTGTTTTTTCCACTCAGGCTTAGGCACAGAATAGTTCTGCTGCTCTCAGTGAAGTCAGGGTAGTGTTAAACAGGTGAGAATCACATGAGTGTCAAATCAGCTGTTCTGAGAGCAGAACTGGAGACCAGAAACTTGGGGTGGTCAAATCCCTAGCTAAGGTGAGGTTTGCTCTATGAATTCTCCAATACCACCTTCCTTTAATATTCAAACAGAGTGCTACACCTCTCAGAAATAGCACAGCAGAAAGCTAGAGAGTATTTGTAGGAAGAAAACACTCACTTTAACTCCTACCCTCCACACTGTCTCTCAAAATACTCACTGTAACTCCCATACTTCACGCTGTGTCTCAGCCTGGCACAATGAGCCTGCTCTGCACTCAGAGCTAACTCCAGGCAAGAGTACCACCTACACCCTAGATCTTCTCCAGAACCCTTCATCACATCACCCTTCTTACTCCAACAAATTCTTCTCCGTTTTTTAGAGTCAGAAGGAAAGTTGTGGAAGAGAAGTATTCAAGGCCAGGTTGGACGGGACTATGAGCATCCTGGTCTAGTGGAAGGAAGGTAGCCCTGCCCACAGCAGGGGGTTGGAACCAGATGATTTTTAAGGTATCTTACAACCCAAATCATTCCATGATTCTATGAAACAGTCCTTCCTAATCCAGCAGGTTGAGCTTCCCAGGTTTTGGATACTGGAAAGCAAGACCCACTTTGTGGCACCACAGTACATTAAAGACGGTGGTTCCCATGCACTAACACTACCTCCACAAATTCCTCTGCTTCCCCTCAGCCCTTTTTGCTTCCTTTCAGAGGCAGAATTTCTTACATAAACCATGGAGAGCAGACCTGAAGTTACAGGAGCAAACAAAGTAAAATCCACCAATTCTCTGGCAAAACTGCTGCTAGTTGTCACCAGTTATGAAGGACACAGACACATTAGATTTCCCTCCAAGACTCAGCATTCTCTGAGTGAGCCGACCTGATGACCCAAGAAAATGAGCCTATTTCAGTGGCATTTACTCCCTTGTCCTCCCTCCCTTCTGCCTCAGGAACATATATAGCTGGCTGTCATTTGGTTACTGACAGACACAGCAAACTGTCCTCATTTGCAGCTTTTTCCCACTGTTGTTTGTTTCTCATTATAACAATATCATTCACCCTCCAGCAGGGTGGTAAATAAAAGCAGTGATTATTTTGTGACATGATTCATTTGCCTTGGGCTAGCATCTTAAATTGGGTTAGGCTGCTTACTAATCCATGCAGAAAGGTAACTAGTTTTGTACAGAGCAACCAGTATGCAAGAGAAAAGCCAAGTCTCTAACACGGAAATGGAACTGTACATTTATTTCCATGCATTTTTTTCCTTTGAAACTCCGAGTACATGACAGAAGCCAGCAGAATTGCTCCATCATGTTTAAAGGGAGCTGGATCAGAGAACTGCAAATCCTTAGCACTGGTATGGAAATCAGGCTGCCTCTCTGTGTGTATTGGACAAACACATTTATAACAGCATAATTTCCATTTACTAATAAAGGTAACTTTTCTGATTTGTATCTCAACTGTTAGAGAAATAATATAAAGAAACATGCGAACAGTATGGTAGTGCTGAGAGGAGCGGATGGTACAGCAATCTCTGTGTAAGAACACAACTTATTGATGGTCTATCTGAGCTTCTCTACCTGCATTGCTTCCCAGCTCACGTGCTTGGTGCCAGGTTTTCATTCCAGCACCTTTGTTTCTGTGGCTACTCCACTACAGCCACATTTTGAAATCATGTGTCATGCTTCCAGCAAGCAGCTTTCAAAGCACACCTCCCATGGGCCCAAGGACATGAGATCCGAAGAGGAATTTGCAATAAATGCCTTATCTCATGGGCAGCTGAGCAGAGCACCCAGTGTAGTGGTTTTAGTTTA
>WBMV01006669.1:226199-280080 GCA_013396655.1 Campylorhamphus procurvoides | reverse complement strand
CTGGCTTCCCTTGATCAACTAGACTGGTTACCTTTTCATAGAAGGGAAACAGGTTCGATAAGCAGGACTTTCCTCTCATGAAGCCATGCTGGCTGTGACCAATGACTGCACTGATTTCAATCTGAATAATCTCCATAACTTTACCAGCTCTAAAGTGAGACTGACAGGCCTGTAGTATCCAGAGTTTTGCTTCTTGCCCTTTTTGGAAATCAGGACAATGTTCTCCAGCTATCAATATAGTTGAAAACATTCTTTTTAACCTTCTCAGTTGAGCTTGGCCACACAAATTTTCTCCCTGCAACAGCAAGTAGCACCCCTGAATTGTTCCCATGTCACTTGACCTTGTTTTCATCTTTCTTTTTTCGACTCATCTCTGAAAGAAGATCCCTGTTTAGCCAAATTGGCCTTCTGCCTTGCCTGCTTGACTTCTGACATTTGGGAATTTCCTGCTTCTGTGCCCTTGGAAAGTGATGCTTAAAAATGACCAGCACTGATGGACCCCAGCACCCGCAAAAATGTTTTACAGGGGACCTTACCAATTCCCTGAGCAGCCTGACGTCTGCTCTGCTCATGTCCAAAGTTGAGGTTTTGCTGGAACTTTTCCTTCTGTCAACAGAATTTTAAAGTCAATCACTTTGTGGTCACTGTGGCCAAGAGGCCACCAATCTCCACTTCAATCACGAGATCGACTCAGTTGACAAACAGCAGATCAGGGACAGCGGCATCTTTCCAAATAGGCTCCCTTAAGACCTGTTCCACAACGCTGTCATCCAGGATTTTAAGAATCTTCTGGCCCAGGTTGTACCAGCTGTGTGATGCTTCAAGTTAATTTCTGGTAAGTTGAAGTCTTCCATAAGGACAAGGGCAGTTGACATGGAAGTGTCCCTTAGCATCTCGAAGGAATCCATCAGCATCATCATCCTGGTTGGGAGATCTATAGCAGACTCCCATGACGACAACCTCATTATTTGTTTGCCCTTTGATTCTTACCCAGAGGCTCTCAACTGTGCCACTGCTAACTGAGAGCTCCATACATTCTTACCCACTACACACAGTGCCACCCCTCTGCCTCTTCTGCCCTGCCTATCCTTCCTGAGGAGCCTGGAATCATCCAACAGAGCACTCCAGTCACAGGACTCATCCTACCAGGTTTCACTTCTGCCAATGATGTCAAATCTCTTTCCAAAGATGGAGTCTATAGGCAAGTGACGGGATGCAAAAAGGCAGCTCCTTATCTGGGCCTGCTCTATTTCATATAAACCAGCATGGGAAATAATATGGGAGCAAAAAAAGCTTTGATCTGCTTCTACCAGAAGTTTTGATAAGTAACTATCACCCAGGTCATTCTCTAGGTCTTACAGTGACAGGAGAGGCACAAAGACTGACTTAGAAATCTGGTTCACAACAAAGCAATGGAGAATTTCTCATTTCAGAGGTCTGGACACTGTGATTCAGCAGCAGTCTGTGTGCAAGAAAATTCTTTGTCAGAGATAATTTTTAAAATGTCCTATATTTTGCTGAAATCTTTATCATACTGGAAGTTATTATTTCCAAATGAAACACTTCTAGAAGAAATGTCAAATTTGCCAGCAGAGTGATGGGGCCTGGGCAAATACTCTGAAATTGCAAGATAGCCAACAACACAATCTGAAGCTAACTAAAATGGAAATCACTTTTTTCAGCCTTCTAAAAAACAAAAACCTCAATTGCAATGTAGTTGAAGGAGAAAAACATTAATCATTACTACACTTCCACAACAAAAATATTATTTCAAGAAGTCCTTATTTTCTGTTCCATCATACCATACTGACTGCAGATATATGGGCTACATGTATTTATTGCACTTTCATCTCACAAGGGCTTTTAAGATTGTCTCTCATTACATCCCCGTGGGAAAATTGATGGAATCCAAGCTAAGAAAGCGGAAAGTCAAGTGAAATGAAAACTGCTCAAATGCTGAGCTCACAGGGTTGCAATCAGCAGCATGAAGTCTACCTGGAGGCCAATCACTACCAATAAACCACAAGGATTGAGACTGGGGCTGATACTGTTTAACATCTTCACTAGTTGCCTGAAAGACGGGGCAGAGCTTCCCCTCAGGAAGTCTGCACACAACACAACTGGGAGGAGCGATTGATAACAGCAGATGGGTCTGCAGGTGGATCTCCTGCCACTCAGAGGTACCTTGCCTCACTAGAGAAATGGACTGACAAGAAACTCAAAGTTCAGCAAAGCAAAATATCAAATCCAGCACTTGAGGGGGAATAAAACAATGCCTTTTGTCACATTGGGAACTAAGTATATGGAAAGCAGCTTGGAAGAGATCAGTCAGCCATCTGCCCTTTGTGCAAAGACCAACAGCACCTGCGACTGGGAAAGCCTCACTAGCTGGTTGAGGGCGAAGCTTCATTCCTTCTACTAACCCAGATCACATATGAGGGCCTGAGTTCAGTTCTAGGTTTGCCACCACTAGATAGCCATGGGTGTACTGGAGAAAGCCCATGGAAGCGCCATACAAAAATGATGATGGGAACAAAGCATCTGTCATACAAACAACCATCTGAAAGAGCTGAGTCTGTTTACTCTCAAGAGATGAAAGCTCAGCTGGCATCATAACAATGTGTATAAATAACTTCTGAGGGGGTAGTACACAAAAGGTAGCCAGTCTCTGACCTTCTCAGTCACTCAAGAGTGATTAGCAGACGGATAAAAAGCAATGTACACCAACTGAAATACAAGACTTTAATTTGTTTAAACATTAAAAGAAGCTTTTTTACTAGCTAGGGTGATCAAGCACTGGGACCAACTGCCCAGAGAGCTTGCAGAGTACCTATCCTTTCAGGTATTTAAAATCAGGAGTGGACACAGACCAGACCAACTTCATCTATTTGACCTGCTCTTAGGTGGGAGGAGATTGGATTGAATGATCTCCAGAGGCATCTTCCAGCCTCAACTCTGCTGTATTTTCTTGGTTCTGTGAAATTCTCAGCCAAGCATACCAAGAACTCACTGAAAATGGTTGCTTTACAAAAACATTCAAACTGCTTTTACTGAACCTTTTTCCATAACTAGAATTTTTTGGCCAGCCTATCCACCGTTAAATTTCTGGCAGCTGTTTTCACTTGGTACCTCAGTACTGAGAGGGCCCTCTCTCCAGCCTCCTGCCAACCACACTAAGAGCTGCTCTCAGAAAGCCTTAATCAAAGCTGACTGCCTGAACAGCAACATTCAAAGCATGCAGAAGCCATTCAACCAAGAAATGTTACGTCCTCTGAGCAGGAAAACAGGGTAGGATGGGAAGAATGATGATGATCTTCCCTGCATCAGCAATTCCCTATCCAGACACATAGTCTCACAGCAAAGTCAAGCTCATCCTCAGTCTATCGTTATAGAGTAGGAATTACCCTAAGCTTGATCACAGTTTTAATATCACCAGCCATGCCTCAGAAGTAAAGTCAACACCAGGCTCACCCCTGAAATTTTGCAATGAACCAGAAAACCTCTCAAACCAGAAACCTGGTTCCCAACTTACCGACTTTAACTTTAGACAGCCTGCTACACTGTTTCCAATACTATTAGAAGAGAAAGCGTCTCTTTGATGGTAAAGATCCTTTCCTTCAATGCTAATGAAAGTTTTTGTGGAATTGCAACCTTATTTTAATGCAGAGAATTCTGTTATGGAAATAGTAAGGCTTCTCAGGAAAAAAGATATAATGTGATACAATAAGAAAAAGAACTAGTTCTGATACTCATAAGAGATACGATGTGACACAGAGCTTTCCTTCAGTCTTAAACTGTATGTAGACCTATTGTGATGCTAACAAAAGGATTGTAAGCCTCAACAATCAGTGACAAAAAGCCATCGACCTTTTATTGGTATTAATCAATTCAGATGACATTTTTAAATTAATTATCACCTGAACAGTACTTATGAGGCCCATTAACAGACCAAAATCATGCTGGTATAGGTATCAGATCCTTGTAACACTTCTGGAAATCTATTTTGAGGATAATGCGCAAAGGTATGCATCTTTCCCTGATACTAAAAACAAAACATTAATAAAACAGTTAGAAACTGAAATTTTTGAGAATTCAGTAAACTCTTCCTCTCTAATATTTAGCTAGCATTTTATTTACAATGGACTATATTTCTTTGAAAAACTACTCCCCCTCCCACCTCTGCAGCAGGAAGAGTATTCATCTTACCTGAAAATAGAAGAAAGCTTGGCCAAACCAGTAGTGCATGATAGTAATCTGTGCTGCATCGAATTTCAAAGGTCTCCAAATATATTTTGTCATCATTGTCTGAATCAGCAGGCAAAACACCAAGACTGGTAAATTGTGAGGTCTAAATAGAAGGGCTGCTAGTAGAACCAATCCACTATATACTTCCCATAATCCTGTGCTCTTCATACTGGAGTCTGCAGAAATAACCTGTGACTTTAGTAAATCTTTAGTGCCAGTGAAGACTATGCCAAGAACAAAGACATAAACAAAACGAGCTTCAGTAATGCCCCTAAGGAGAAAATAAAATCGAACAAAAATATTAATAAATAAATAAACCAGAAAGATTAATAATTTACTAATACCTATTTCAAGAGATGTCAAGACTAACCAGTTCTGCCAAACAGGTCAAAATCTAAGACTGGTACTAGCCAACTTTATGAGAGACCTTCCTCAAAGACATAAACACTAGGAAGGGTTCATACTTAAAACAACTCAAAATCAACTTTAGCAAAGAAAAAACCTTGTGGTAAAAAACTAAATCAACCTAAAATATAAAAATACCATTCTGAGTTGGAAGGGACCTACAGGGATCATCAAGTCCAGGTCTTAAGTGACTGGCCCATTTAAGATCAAACAATTAATGCAATCAAAATATATTTATGCTAATACTGTTCAAGGTCTAGATCCATAAATCTATACATATAAATATGCCACTTAGAGAGCATAACGAAATTAGAAAAAAATACTCCTTTGAGTGATATGGAAACTTTATATCAGAAATTAAATTGACTTAAAAATTTCTATTGTTTAAGTTGTACAGCAATTTTTCACAACTCATTTACACAAACATATTTTGTTTTAGACAATCAAAATGACAGGGATAGTATCTGAAGACACTTATCTCAGTCTGAAATCTTCACACACTTCATATGTTTTCTCATCTTACACAGCTGCACAGATACAAAGACATTTCAAAAACCTAAACAATTCCACTACAGAAAAAATTGAATGTTTTAAGTAGTAAGTGTAATTGGCATTTGCGCCATTTTCAAACCACTTATTAATTCATTTGCCTCCTAATTTCCAGCAAAAGGCAGCTTCTCAAGGAAACACAGCATGTCATCCAAAAAGCTGACAAGGACAAGGACCAGTAAGCTTCAGAACAGTGACCCACTATCATAGAAGTGCAAGGTCTGAAAAACTGAGAAGTAAAAGCAACTATCCATCAAAATGTAGTGACATTCTCATGTTCTCGGGGCAAAAACAGTCACAGATCACATTAAGATGCATTAGGCTATAGCAGTAATCTAATGAATTCACCAAATGAGCATATGAAAAAAAATCTGTTGTTATAGAGTGATGTTTTTATCTTGTAAAAGATAAAAATGCCATATAATCTACACACTTTATCTGCAATTTAATATACTGTATCCTTAGGTTTCACAGTATCACAGACTCACAGAACGGGTCACGTGGAAAGGGACTCCAGAGAGTCATCTGATCCAACCTCCCTGCTCGAGCAGGATCATCCCCGAGCACACAGCACAGGATTGAGAACAGACAGTTCTTGAATATCTCTGGTGAGGGAGACTCCACAGCCCCTCTGTGCAACTTGTTCCAGTGCTTGGTGACCCACACAGTAACGAAGTTCTTCCTAATGTTCAGGTGGAACTTCCTGGGTTCCACTTTCTGATGTTGCCTCTGGTCATATGGCTTGGCACCACCAAAAAGAGCCTGACTCCATTCTCTTCCTACCCTCCCTTCAGATAATTATACACATTGATGAGGTCCCATCTGAGTCATCTATTCTCGAGATTGAACAGGCCCTGTTCCTTCAGCCCTTCCTCATAAGAGAGACGCTCCAATCCCTTTATCATCCTTGTCACCTTATGCTAGACCTGCTCCAAGAGGTCCATGACTCTCTTGTTCCGAGGAGTCCGGAACTGGACACAGCACTCCAGATGATCCTTACCAGGGCTGAGTAGAATCCAACAGGTTCATCTCCCTTAACTTGCCAGCTATGCTTTTCCCAATGCAATCCAGGATACCACTGGCCTTCTTTGGCCTCAGGGGCATCCTGCTGGCCCATGGACAGCTTGTTGTCCACCAGGACACCCAGACCATTCTCCACAGAGCTGCTTTCCAGCACACTGGCCCCCATCCAGATGCAGGACCCTGCATTTGCTTTGACTGAATTTCAGAAGGTTCTTCTCTGCCCAGCTCTCCAGACTGTTGAGGTCCTTCTGAAATGCTACACAGCCCTCTGGGGTATCAGCCACTCCTCTCAGCTTTGTGTCATCAGTAGAGTTGCTGAGGAGGCATCTGCCCCTTCACCCAAGTCACTGATGAGTAAGTTAAAGAATACTGGGCTCAGTATAGAACCCTGGGGAACACTACTAGGCCTCCAACTAGACCCTGTGTCACTGATTGTAACACTCTGGGATCTGCATTCAGCCAGTTCTCCATCCACCTCACTGTCCTCTCATCCAGTTCACATTTTCTGAGTTTGCCTATGAGGATGTCAAGAGAGAACATGTCAAAATCCTTCCTGAAGTCAAGGCAGACGATATCCACTGCTCTCCCCTCATCCATCTAGGTAGTAGTTAATTGTAGAAGGCAATCAGGTTAGTAAAGAATTATTGATCTTTTAGTGAATCCATGCTGACTACACATGATCATCTTCTTTTGGTCCCTGTGGGTAAAGATGGCCTCCAGAATGAACTGCATCATCACCTTTCCGGGGATTGAGGTGAGGCTCATTGAGGTGGCCAGTAGTTCCCTGCATTCTCCTTCTGTGCCTTCAGCATGGTGGAGTGACATTTGCTTTCTTCCAGTCCTCAAGCACCTCTTCTTATCATCATAACCTTTCAGAGATGATCATGAGCAGCCTCACTATGGTGTCCACCAGCTCTCTCAGCACTCAGGGATGCATCCCATCAGGGCCCATGGACTTGTGGATGCCAAGTTTGCCTAGGTGTTCCCTAATCCCTTCCTGGACCAAGGGAAAGTTCTCTTTTCAACATTACTTTACCCTGGTCTCTTGGGTCAGAGATTCCTGAGGGCTGATCCAACCACTGAAGACGGATACAAAGAAGGCATTCAGTAACTCCACCTTCTCTGCATCATGTTACCAGGGTCTCCCCTCCATTTAGTAACAGACCCATGTACCCTTTGTTTTTCTATCGTTACTCATGTATTTAAAAAAACCCTTCTTGTTGTCCTTGACATCCTTGGCCAGATTTAATTCCAGATGGACTTTGGACTTCCTTGTTTCATTTCTACCTACTCTGACAACCTCTCTACATTCACTCCAAGTGACCTAACTCTGCTTTCATCTCCTCTGTATTTCCTGCTTATGCTTGAGCAATAACAGGACTTCCTTGTTCATCCACAAAAATCTCTTGCCCTCTGCCTGATTTCTTGCTCATCAGGATGTGTTGCTCTTAAGCCTGGAGGAGATGATCCTTGAATATCAACCAGTTCTCTTAGACCCCTCTTCCCTGCAGGGCCTATGGGATACTTCCAAGAAGATGCCTAAAGAGGCTAAAGTTAGTCTCCTGAAGTCCATGGTCGCTTGTTGCCCTGCTTGCTCTTTGCCCAGCACTAAACTCCACAAGTTCACCGTCCCTACAGCCAAGGGTGCCTCCAACCCTCACATCTCCAGCAAGACCTTCCCTGTTTGTTAGTAGGAAGTCAAGCAGCAAACCACTCCTTGTGGGATTCTCCGCTACTTGTGTCAGGTGTCATCAATGCTTTCCAGGAACATTCTGGACTGTTTGTCTTTTGCCGTGTTGCTTCTCCAGCAGGTGTCAAGGTTAATGTCCCTCACATGAACCAGAGCCTGTGACTTTGAGGTTGCTTCAAGCTGCCTCATCCACTTCCTCCTCCTGATCAGGCGGCCTGTAGCAAACACCCACAACAACGTCACCTTTACTAGTCTGCCCTTTTATCCTAACCCCTAAGCTCTTCACTTGCTCATCATCCATCCTGAGGTAGAGATCGATACATTCCAAGTGTTGCCTCACATAGACAGCAACTCTGTCACTGTGCCTTCCTGATCTGTCTTTCCTAAACTGCATGTGGCCCTTCATGAGAACATTCTGATCATGTGAGCTATCCCACTACATCTCCATAATCACAGTGAGATCAAAGCCCTGTGGCTGTTCACAGATTTTTTTAGTTCCTCCTTTTTGTTCCCCATACTGCATTGGGGTACAGATTTTATATAGAAGTATTTTCTATATAGTATTTGATTTGTGTCAATATTTCCATGGGGGGTACAAAGGGACAACCCACAGTCCTGTCTTGTGCTTATGCCTTTGGCTGCTTGCGTTTGCTCAAGGTATCCCCCCTTGAGACTCCTTTTGCTACTTATATGGGTCCTATAGTCCTCCCCTTCCCACACCTTATCTCTATCAAGCCCAGCAATGTCCCTGTCCCCTTTGAAGTCTAGTTTAAAGCTCTCTCAACCAGCCCTGCTAACTCCTGAGATATGATTTTCTCACTGGTTGCCAGCAGGCTAAGTGTCATATAAACCAACCCATGATCAAAACCCTCAAAATTCTGCTGGTAACTGCAGTTTCAAAGCCAGGTGTTCATCTGCATTATTTTCGTGTTTCTTGCCCCATCAACCCTTGCAACTGGGAAGACAGAAGAGAACACAACTTGTGTTCCAGATCCCTTAGCCAGTTGACCCAAGGCCCTGAGAACCTTCTTGACTGTCCGCAGAATTCTTGTTAGAAGTTTGTCCTTACCCACCTGGAAGCCAGTAGTGGGCAATAATCAGTGGTCTGTAGTAGGCTGGGAAGTTTCTTGGTGATGTCCCTTGCCCAGGCCCCAGGGAGGCAACACACCTCACTATGGATTGCATCCAGTTGGCACATCAGGCCCTTCATTTCTCTCAGAAGGAAGTCAACAATGACTACTACCCTTCCTTTTTATTAACTGGGGAGGCTGCGATGCAGGGGGTAAGCTGTCCTGCCCTAGGCAGGACATCCTCTTCAGCCTGGATGGACCTTCATCCACATTCACATTTCTCTGGCCCTCATTTCTCTGGTTCTCAGATTCCAGGGCCTCTTATCTGTTGTGTAAAGGCATCTGGGAAGATGTGGTAAGTCAGGAGAGGATTCACCTGACACCTAGAGCAGAAATTCATTTCCACTCCTCTCTATCCTTAAGGTCCTTCTGCCTGGTGACGAGAGGGTGGGAGATCCATTACTTTTTGTGAAGTCGGTGGTAGGTCCGTTTGTCTAAGGCATGGAATATTGAAGTTCCACCAGTCAAACTCTCACTACCAGTCATTTTATACATGAGTAGTAAGTGAACATGGTCTCCTACAAAATTAATATAATTCATTCAGAAGTGAGTCATCAGGACTTAGTAATATATGGAGAATCAAAACAGGACTCTAAAAATAGTAAAAGCATAGTTATACTCATGTAACCAGTATAACTAGCCGATCACAAAAAAACACAACTAGTCAAAATGCCTAAAAAAATTTTATAAATAAAAAAAGAATAATTTTATAAATAAATAATAGTTAAAACTTTAATTATTTTTTCCTTTCTTTGGAAGGCCACCTTCCTTCTCAACCAATTACTAAGAAGTAAGTTGGAATTCAACCTTTTCACCTAGTAGAAACAAAAAGCGAGAGGAAAAATAATAATCACAAGCATTTACACATTCAATTTTCTTTTTGCACCCACAGAACAAAGAAAAAAAGGCAAAAACACCACCTTACATTGATGTGTCCTTCCTAAACCTGAATATAATACACTGTTCTGTGGTTTAGCTTTCAGATGTTCAAATCTATAACAAATGGTCTATGTAAAAGGCCTTACTATTTTATTCCTTTAAATAGCAAGCCTTTGTAAAAATCCCTGTAAGGCCCATTGGCTTTTTTCTTCAGGGGGAAAAAATAAATGCAAAAACCAGTAAAGTTTAGAGTTTCTCTGTTTCTGGCCAATGCAGAAATTCAGTGATTTTTTTCAGTGTCTCTGGTAACTCTAAATATTTTGTGGTAATAATTACATCAAATATATTTATACAACTTAGAAGTAAAACTTTGGGAACTAGCTTTGGATATTTGTCTAATCAATGAGTTAAATGAAACTGAAATTAACTAGCTGATGTAAATTCAAATTAAAAAAAATTCTCAGAAAATGCATTACTACTATTTTGTTTGTGTTAGTACAGTATATAGGCATCCTTTTAACTGCACAAACTATTATTCTTAACAGTAACTCTGAGAAAAACAGAAGGCCAAATTACTTCTTTGCATTTTTTAACTTAAAGGTTATCTTAGTGTAAGCCACAGAAAACAGCACAATTTGCCTCTTCTCCCTCATCCACCTCCCAGCAGTTGTCACATTCAGAGAAAATCTGCAGTAAAGCATACAGAGAGGGAGCATTTGAGAGGAAAGATTCTCCATCTTCCAGACGGATGCAATATGCATGAAAAATGCGTTGGCTGCCCACAGCTTTTTCTGACATTACACCTTAAGCTTGCACCTGGATCTGGAGCTATTCCAGGTCATGAATACACTGAAGATACCTCTAGAATCATTTAAAAGAAAGTTTTGATTTTATTCCTGGTGGCATCGTAAGTAGGTTTTTACCAAATTAATCACATCAGGTGTCTAATAATGATAAGCTAGTATCACTACATCAACACCTATCATTTGAAATCTACTAAACTGTGGCTACCATCTTTTTTGACATGCTGTTTTGGGAGCCTTGCTGAATATAATGTTTGATGAGTTAGTGATCTTGGGCAAACTGTGTCTCTCTATTAGGCCTTGTACTTTAGACCTGAGAAGTCCTCATGCTATCATGAGCGGTGGCTGCAAGGGACCATGCTGGAACCACTATATGCCTGCCTGTGTTGTGAACCAGTAGGCACTAGGACTGAGATAATATTCCAACCTGGCAGGAGCAGACACATGGGTTTGTTTTGGACTGTTTGCTACTTTGTTTTTACTCAAAAACAAAGGCACCACGGTATGGAAAGAAGGCAGAACCTCTCCTCAGATGAGACCCATGTGCCACAGCGTGCCATGGGAAGATTCAGCTGGTGTTTATATAAAGCTCTGACATAATTTAAGCAAATCACCACATGCACTATTTATTTTAAAGTGAAATAATACAAAAAGCCTGTATCTTGTTATAATTGAGATCAATACGCTGACTATAGAACAAACAAGTTTCAAGTAAATGTTTGACTTCAGTATTTAAGTACTCCACTCATTTCTCTACTTACATTTTATTTGCAGCTCAATTGATGTATTTAATGTTCTGACACACCCTGCAGTATTCTTATTGCAAGGACAGTATTATTTTCTAAAAATTTTACTCAAACTCAGAGCAAAGCTAGAGATCACTCTAAAAAATCAAGCATGTTTCAGACATGCAGAATAAGTAAAGATTATCATTACTTTCTCAGGCAGCACAACTAAAACACAAAGTTAACACTAGTATACAACTAGAATTATCTTCAATATTTGGAGAGATGAAAAGCATGTAAATATATCCAGATACATACAAATATTTGTTATAAAACATGCCATGTTAGCAAATCTGATTTTCTGTATGTCCTAAAATCTTACTCTGCACTTGTGAATCTCTGACCCTGACTAGGAAGCTCCAACAGAAGCCATTTGTATCTATATAAAATTCAAAATGAGTGCAAGAGGATGTTTATTACATCCAGAAGACAGTGATTTCAACAACTTCTCTTCCATAATCTCTTACTCCTCATCAATTGCTCTGACTCTAGTTTTCCACAGTTCTCTGACATTAAGCAAAACTTGAGGCTGCAGAGCCAGGTACAACCCAACAGTGAAAATTACGGTAAGAAAACTAAAGCCATTTAGCTACATTCCAAAAGTAATCATTGGTGAAAGAGTTAATAGCTTCCTTACAGTTACCGAGCACTTCTCTTAGAAACTTAACATCAGCCTAAAAGACCTTAGTATGCACTATGCTGCAGAGGTGAGACCTCACGAAGGATGTGGTTACATCTTGAAAGGCCACACATCACAGAACACTCAACTGTAAAACCAACATATGGAAAAGCAGCTCTCTGAACTACTGCCTAAGCACTTTTGAAACTGAGAAATAGCTAAAGGAGCATGGCATATGTTTTGCTAAATGTGGCAAGTCCATCAAACAGGAGATGGTGCATTTGGAGTTTCACCGTAGAAAAAAATATAGGGTATGACTACTAGATTTTCCTCATTTTTATCTAACTGGTATCTAATTTATCTAATTTTTATCTGACTGGTTTCTGATCTATCACAGTCAAGAGACATTTCTTGGGCTTAAAATTAAGCACACGCCACAAAAACTGAATACTGGTCATCTACAAACTAGAGTTCTATTCATAAGAATATAATGTCCTCTCCACCTCATCCCCTTGATATCTAGTGTTAACACCTCACTAGAAACAGAGTTGCATATCTGTTGATTAACTTACTTTGAAATATCTTTGCCACCATGTTGCCATGGAAATATGACATTTCCAACAGCTGCCCGGTAACTGTAGACTCCCAGGAGTCCAAGTGCCATAGCAATTTTTGAAACCAGGGAGCATCTTCTTTGAACCAGAAAGAAGATCATAAGCAGCGAGAATGCAGCCAAGAAGGAGAGTTCAGGTTTATGATCAGAGCTGGGAAAAAACAAACAAACAAAAAAACTCTGAAAACAGACATTATTGCTAAACACATTTGATAGAGCCTTAGCTACAGTACTGTATTAATCAATTAATAAACTGTACTAATTAATGCAGCATGAAATTAATCACTGCACTGGTATCTGTTATGAATTTGTCAAGAGGTATGGTAAAATATTTTAGTATTTTTAGAAAAGCAGTTTTATTAGTAAGGTTTTCTATTCAATATGCACATTTTGAAGTATAATTATTGTGCTCCACCATATGCTAGTTTTTCTGCAAATTATTTAAAAACTGAGCTACATATTGCATCATGGAAAAGGGTCTAATGCTTTTAGACTAGATTTTGTTTAGGTTTTGCTACATACCTTTGCATACAGTGCATTTTGCTTATACTACAGCATTTCATTTTTTAGCACAACAGAAACAATTTTTCCACTACAGGATTAGAACTATTCTGTCTTTTGAAATTACTACACATGTATTTGATTTGTTTAATTTTAGACATAGAACACAATACCCACCTAGAAGTATACTTACATAGTTCAAAACACAAATACACAAATTCATTAGCACAACATGATTCCCTTATGCAACTACAGTACTGTGTCAATATATACAAGCAATAAAGACACAAAATTTGCATAACTGACAGAGAGTATTGAAGATACAGTTTGTTTCTTCCTCTGCATCCTATAGGTAACACTCATTTAAGGGCATTTCACTGAGCATGCTGGTAATGCTAGGTATTTAAATCTTCACTAATACGAATTAGCACTGCAAAATGTAATGTGGTAATGCAAAGATCTGCACCCAACCCCCACCATAAGTACCTACACAGTTTTAGAAAGCCCTCTGTAGTCCAAGAATTGCCAGCCCATGTCTACTGCAACTATTCCCAGTATTCCAAATTACATAAACCCACTAATTTTGTTATATTTATCGTCTGTTAAGTACATCATGTAGAGTGTAAGAGCCAAGGGCTCTGTCTTCTGTCTTCCGCAACTCAAAATGTCAAGATAAAAGATCACTAACTTCAGGAAACTAACAGCAAGCCTGGGCTGTTACCTGCACTAAATTCAACTGCACTTATGAAACGCCAGTTTTATCTCTAATTTAATAAAAATTATTGTATTTCAAATAGGTTTACTTTCCAATTCCCTAGTATATGGTTTATCAGGTGCTTGACCAATAGCAGTTTCAGCTATTGTGGTTGAAAAGTCACAAAGGAAAGGTTATGGGGCAAAAAAATTGTCCTCCTAGTACTCCATGCAGGACCCAGTCAAGTAGTTCATAGAACTTAACAAGACTCCCAAGAAGCACACTCTTCCCTGCAGGCCAGTGGAGAAAAGCGAGAGGAAAAAGATCTAGAACTCTGTGGGAGGGAAAATGTAGTCTTGATGTTTCTCCTCACGATTCTTTCTCTACATAAGGAGTCAGCAGAAGCAGTGAATAGATTACTGCAGCAACTCATGAAGATAGCACAAGCACCATCTCTTAACGATCAACACATAATGAGCTAACTTAGTAGCCACTGCACCTTTCAAATGAGCATTTGTAGAAAATTTTAAGTTTTCAGGTCATATTCTTCTAGGCTTCTCATTGTATGAAAGCAAGATGAATCAGGAATAAATAACATCAGATCATCATCTTTGTCTCTTTAACCAAAAAGCTCAAGAGTCTTTTGTTAAAAGACTCTTGCAGACAAATCTAATATAGCAACACATAAAATTTAAAAAAGCCATCCTTACCAGTAAGAAGTAACTGTTATTACTATATCAAGCCAGACACCCACTAACAGTGAACATCTGAAATCATATTACAATAACTCTCTTCCCCCCCAAAAATGGAGGCACAGCAATGGTATGCTCAAAGTCAGGAGCACAACATCCACATGACTGTGCATTCTTAACTGCTAGCACAGGGGCTATATACAACTCTGTCCAGGATTTCTGGTAACAGTCCTCTGTGATTTCTTTGGGGAATTTTTTGAACAATATAAATTTGCTCTAAAAAAACCTACCCCAGTATGTCAAAGTGTTTGCTGCAGAAACAAGAAAATAATTTATAGCATGTGAAATCAGGTCAGAATAGATCACCTACAATTTCAAGATTTTCTAGCTAAGGTTCCTCCAGTTGGTCAGCTAAAAGCAAATGTAATTAGCATGTATTTTGAAAGGGGATGGTAGTTGTTCAGCAGAGACTCCAGTCATTTAGCAAATTCTAAATTATTTTGATAGTCTACTCAGAAATATAAGCACAAACATGGTACTCTGATCTTAACTGCAATGTAGTGAATTTGCCCAAACCACAAAACTGAAAGAACCAATAACTACCTGAGAGAAAACCCGGTGAGGGTGGAAGGAAAAAAGAACACTTGTTTGTGGTCTTAAACTCATACTTCTGGTAACAGAACGAAGGTTGAAGAAATTTCCTTCCGCTGTTTTGACCTCACATCACTACTGCAAATACAAGTAGAGTGAAAGGAATTACAAATGTGCATGATTACTAGTTTAAGTGGATAAGGCCTTTTTTAATTGTTGACTTTCATTTTACTATGTATAACTGAATACACAGGAGTCACAAGGTATGCTAGCTTTGGGGCAAGAGAATTTGGGGATGGTTAAGTGAATTATTAGAAGAAAGTAGAATTCAATCACAGAATCATAGAATTATTCAGGTAGGAAAAGACCTCCTAGATCATCAAGTCCAACCTTTCATCCAACTATCCTGCTTACTAGACCACAGCACGAAGTGCCACATGCAGTCTCACCTTAAAAACCTTCAGAGACAATGAATCAACCACCTCCCTGGGCAGCCCATTCCAATTCCTGATTACTCTCTCCATAAAAAATTTCTTCCTAATATCTAATCTCTCCTGGCACAGCTTAAGACTGTGCCCTCTTGTCCTGTTGCTGGTTGCCTGGGAGAAGAGACCAACCCCACCCTGGCTGCAGCCTTCTTTCAGGTTGTTGTACAGAGCACTAAGGTCTCTCCTGAGCCTCCTCCTCTGCAGGATGAACAACCCCAGCTCTCTCAGCTGCTCCTCATAAGACTTGTTCTCCTTTCCCTTCATCAGCCTCAATGCCCTTCTCTGAGCCTGTTCCAGCACCTCAGTGTTCTTCCTAAATTGAGGGGCCCAGAACTGAACACAACACTCAAGCTGCAGCCTCACCAGTTCTAAGTACAGGGGGAGGATCACTTTCCTCATCCTGCTGGCCACAATATTGCCAAACGCTTCACGAGTAGTCTGCCCCTCTTTCTACAGTTGGTAAGATCTCTTTTTTTACCTAATTTCCTTCAGAATCTCCTTATTCAGCCAGGCCAGTCATCTATCCCACCGGCTCACCTTTAGGCACACTGGGACAGCCTGCTCCTGCGCACTCAAGACTTCCTTCTTGAAGCATGTCCATCCTTCCTGGACCCCTTTGTTTTCAAGGGCTATTTCCCATGGTACACTCTGAACCAGTCTTCTGGGTAGGCCAAAATCTGCCCTCCACAAGTCTAGGGTAGAAGTGTTATTGATGGCCCTCCTTGCACCTCTGAGTATTGAAAACTGCATCATTTCATAGTCACTGTGCCCCAGACAGCCTCCAACCACCACATCTTCCACAAGCCCTTCTTTGTTTGTGAACAGCAGGTCTAGTGGGGCTGCACCCCTGGTGGGTTCATTCCATACACCCTAGGAATCTCCCAGACTGCCTCTTCTCTGCTGAGTTCCTAGCAGACATCTGGCTGGTTAAAGTCACAAGAACAAGGGCTGATGATTTTGAGACATCCACCAACTGCATGCAGAATAATTCATCCCCTTCATCATCCTGGTTGGATGGTCTATAACAGATTCCCAACAGGATGTCAGCCTTGTTGGCCTTCTCTCTGATTTTGATCCACAGGCACTCAACTTTACCATTACTGACCTCAAGCTCTACAGAGTCAAGAGACCTCTCCTACCTTGCCTACCTCTTCTGAAGAGCCTGCAGCCTATAGCCATCCATGTCGGCACTCCAGTCATGCGAATCATCCCACCATGTTTCCGTGATGGCGACTATGTCACAGCTTTCCTGATGCACAATGGCTTCCAGCTCCTCTTGCATGTTACCCATAGTGCCTGCATTAGTATACATGCACTTCAGCTGGGCTGCTGGCCTCACCCCTTACTGTCATCTTCCCATGCTGATGCTTCTTGTCACTTCTCTTCAAGCTGATGCTGCCATGTAGCAGCTCTGACACCTTTCAAGTTTGACTTCTAACCAAGACTAACAGCTAAATGAAGTTAACTGAATACCAACTAATTAAAAAGAAAACCTGACTTAAGAGTCAGATTTAGATTACACATTCTCTTCCACCTCACCTACAGTCTGATTTTCTTTTGCTTTTTCCCATCAAAGTATTTTTTTCCTTTTGGTAGAAGATTTCACAGAGCCTATATGCAAATTAACAAAGAACATTTTCCTTATTTCAGCACTGTTTAATGCATCCTAACAGCCAAATTCAACACTCTATAGGTCGGTTGATTTTCTGTGTTTTGGTACTTATGTTTTCCTATGGACAAACCTGGACAACAGTCTCTCTGTCTCAAATGCTGAAGCCCTTTAGCACTGTCCAGCTAAGCAAAATATTAATCTGAGAATAAGCATATGCACAGAAGTCTAAAAGATCAATACAGGGGAATAAAATAAGAGCAGTTTGTTCACGAGTTTATTTTAGAGACAAAATAGAAACCTGGGTAGAAAAAGCCTGAGTAGGTTTAACTCAAACTGACAAGAATACACGTGATATAAGTAAGTTTCTAAATACTTACTAGTAAAAAGCATATTATTAAGACATAACTATGCAAATTAAACTCAAAGTAAAATAACAATCCACGTTGTAGACTAGCAATGCATTTTGAGAAGAGGAGTAAGTGCTTTTGGCAACTCAGCATATCACCAACTTCTCATTCATGCTGTTAAGAAAAAGAAAACACATCATCTCAATCTTGATCAAAACACAAGGGAAACAGACATCTCTACTAGCAGGTTCTCTTGCAAAGGAGAAGAAACAAAGACATTAAAACCTCCAACCAAGGAACATGCAGGCCTGCTTGCCAAACAGGAATTCACAGATACTTAACAAACCCCAAGATGTGTAATAATCTGACTGATCTTTCTGAAGCTTGTCTGGTAGACCACGACAGTCTCAAGAACTCAACTACATCCCATCCCTCAAGTCCAAAAACTGTGTATTTCAAATGCTGCTAACCTTTTAACCCTCTAAGGCAACTGAAGTATATGTCAACATGGTGACATGCATTAAATTCTCCTGTTAGGCTAAAATCTGCTCGGTTGCTAAAGTAGCTTCACAGCAGGCCAAGCCAACCTGTGCCAGGGCTGCCAGGGCCCTAACCCTTTCGCTTCCTCCCTGCACACAGCAGAAGTAGGTGCACCAATGAAAGGGAGAAGGCAGAACTGTGACAGCCATAATCACATATCCTCTTAGCCTGCCACAGCACTCTGGACTGTTGCAGAGTTTAAGCCTCCCAAAATACAAGTTTGTGCATCATTGCTTCTTTCTCAATCCGACTTGAAAGGCATGTGGGTTCTTGTAAGGAATGGCAGAAAGAAAAACCTGTTTATGCCTGCAGCACTTCGAAAGATGCAGATACTTCCACATTCTGTTTCCACAGTAATTTCAACAACAGCAGTGCTGACCTGCACACTCTTCCTTTCCTGTTACTAGCCAGCCCACTTGCCTGTGAAGCCTGATGGTAAATCAGAGTGAAATGTGATCCAACTGAAAGCCAAGTGTTTCTCATTCTGTCTTGAATTATTTTCCCAGCCACATCTATTGAATTATTTAGTTCACCATACTGACACAGGAGCAGGTAAAATACAGGCCAGTGAAGGGAAGAGTAAGAGACTAAGTACCTTGCTTTGTATGGCAAGAGCTCCTATACTATTATAGCCAAACAATCAGACTAGGATAATAGCCGTAGAACCTTTTCTCTTCTACTTGCTTCAAGACGTAAGCAAATATACCCAATGGGAGGTCATAATTTGATATAGAATGCAGGGATCAATTCACCTGTAAAATTCTGAAGTTTTTCAGTTTTTTGGTATCTAGCTGCTGTACTTCAGCCTTACTGAAGGGGGAGGCAGACAGCTTTAATTCAGTTGTGATGGCTTTATGAAGCAGAACACTTAATCAACCTGACAGACTTTTGTGATGAGATGACAAGCTCAGTGGAAGTTGCATAATGCCTGCATAAAGCAGGCATTGCTGTTTATCTGTGTTTTAACAGGGCTTTTAACACCAGCTCCCACAACATCGCCACAGGCAACCTGTTGTGGCCCAGGCTAGGAAAAGTGCACAGTCAGATGGACTGAAAACTACTCAAATGCTGGATTCACAGGGTTGACATTAGAAGCACAAGCCTCTAGCTGTCAACCTCAGAACTTCACACTGGGGCCAATACTGTTTAATGACTTCATTAATGACCTGAGTAATGGGGGCAGAGTGCACCCTCAATCAGTTTGCACATAACACAGAACTGAGAGGGGTGGCTGACATAGTAGTTAGGTCTGCTGACACTCAAAGGCCCCTCGACAGGCTGGAGAAATAGCCCATCATGGATCTTATGAAGTTCAACAAGGGCAAGAGGCAAGTGCTGCACCTTGGAACAAATTACACATATCAGGACAGACTGGAGGCTCACCATCTTTTCAAGATGGCTCTGAGCACCCTGGTGGACCCTGACTTGATAATCAGTACACAACATGCCCTTGCGGAAAGAACAGCCACCAGCATTTGGAGATGCATCATGAAAAACATTAGCAGAAGACTGAGGAAGGATATTTCTTCCCCTGGTATTCAACCCTGGGTCCAGTTACAGGTTACTCAGTACAGAGAAAGATAAGGATGTATTCGAATTCACATCAATTCCGATTTACAGGGACAAAAACAAAACATGAAAATAGCCTTCTCCCTTCCCCCCACTCCTTCCTCAACAACAAAAAAATACAGAGTAAGTCAGAACAGGTGTAAAAAGTCTTGGGTTTACCCAAATTCGTCACTTGACAGCTCCTGACAGCCAGTAGTTAGTGCTGGGCATACAGGATTTCCCAGTTTTTGTAATAAATCAGGAAACCCTAGAAACACTTGCTCTATCTGCATGCTAGGCTCTACCTGTGCTACCTCCCTGAGACCCTATTATAGCCCAAGACTATAATAGGTTTTGCTGCTCTATAGGCATACCTGGCACCATGAAATCAAAGGAGGGAGCACATAAAGCTGAAGTAGGAATTTAAGTCCAAACATGCACTCAGAATTTTTAGAAGGCTGATAATATTTGCAAGAGTCAGTAAAGATTCCTTGGGGACCACATGAGTAAAGGAATATATCCGAAACAAACACAATTTTTCAGCTGCAAGAGTATCAGGTCCTTGTTTCCTGGGTTTGTGGCATCAACACATTCCAAAGAAAAGGGCTAACAATCTGAAGAAAACATCTGGCTCAGGATGGCTTTGGGCACATAAATATTTGGCTGATGCTCAGGAATAATTGTAAAAATCCTCACAGTCACACCAAATCAAGACTCACCCTGCTCATACATTGGTTTAGCTCATAATGAAGAGCTATCTATCATGTGGCCTTAATATAGGATGTACAATATTCTTTTCTCCATCCCTCACCTCATCCCTAGAGCACGAATGCATGGTGAAAGCTCTGGCATAGAACAACTGTTATAATGCCATAAATTCCCTTCTAACTCATGTCTTTCAGCACTCATGCCTGTCACAGTAATAAGCATTTCATCTGTGAGGCTGTCAATAAATAACAAGTCTCACATTAGTCCATTTGCTCATGTCATTTTTAATGTATGATGAATGACATTTTATCCATGTATGTTAAGATACTGGCAAGAAATCTATCTTACACAGCACAGGCTCTTCACCCACTGCCTGCTAAACCTTGACTGGTCAGTCACAAGGTATTGCTTCTCCATCCACCAACTGAAGTACAGAAGACAGTTCAAATATCACGTACTTTTTATCCCTGAATAATGACTGTAGTTCTGCAAAATACTAAAAGGTATTAGAAAAAGCAGCAGCTTTTCTATGGTATACTTCAAGTTGTGAAAAATTCCTCTTCTTTATCATACTACATTCAAAAAATTCCTTCAGTTTATCACCCACCCATTAAAAGCTTGTGATAGACAAAGAAAAATTCTATGTGTGGCACCTTCTCCTGTGACTTCATAAAGTCTGGAATTAAGCAAAACCTTCCTGCCTTAATTTCAAGGGTTTAATTCTATTAAGCGATTTTTAATTTCTCAAACCAGACACTGTTGACTTACAGATGAAAAATCTTTGTTTTTTGCTTCTGATAAACCTATTGTGCATAATTGACATTAATTAGATAACTCATGGTGCAGGGAAAACATTATAAACAACTGATAGTACACAAGGAATTACTACTGCATGAAATAGCAGTGAAAAATTCCTTGTTACTTCACTAGTTGTCTCCTTTGCACATTTGCAGCACCTTCTAATCACAGACTGTATAGAAACATATATGTATTTCACTGAATGAAACATACAATAATTTTTCAAATAAGGTAGAAACTATGACAATAAACAGATACCCACCTTGTCAACCAATGTCCAAAGTCTGGACGATGAGCCCACTGGACACCTGTCTGATTCAAGGATCGAAGCAGCCGACAGCAAATAAGGATGATCCATGGAGTTGCTAAGCTTATCCACTTTTCTGATCCTTTTATGAATTCAGATGAAGAGGTGGCCTTGCCCAGTTTTGAACTATCTCCTGCTGGAATGTCTATATTCTTGAATTCAGAGGTTTCCACGACACTATCAAAATTTTGTTTCACACTGGCGCTATGATGAGGGTCATTTTCTTTCATGAGAAAATTATTTCTACAAAGTTCCTGACACAGGACCAAACAAAGCGTATTGATAAGAAAATACCAGGTTTGATGTTCCTCTTCTATAAAACTGCTTGCCCCCAAACTCAATACATGGCCAATAGTTCCAGCCAGAATCAGCACATCTATTTCTGACCAGCTAGAACTGGACACAACTGAATTCTGCAAATGAAAAAAAAAATATATAGGATTGGTGAAAGGGTAGAAAAATTCCACTTGTGTAAGTATTTATAGTGAGCTTAAAGCAATTTCCTCTAAGAAAATAAAATAAATAGTGAGGCAAGTTATTTCTGTCTTAACAAATCTCAAAAACTTATAAAATAATTATTTCAGTGTAGCATATTTAGCTTGCATTACACCGTAATAACATTTTTTAAAATTGTGTTCTGTTTAAGGTACACAACTTTTCTATGGATAATCATCTCGATGGGAAGGATTCCCAACCACGCTGTGACAGAAGGTTCTAAGTAACTTCACTCCCTGTTGCACATTTGTAGAAGTAAAAAACAGAAATCCTGCAGAAATCAAACTTGAGATATAGATAATTGGTAATTTTCTCAAAGTTTAAATCTGTGATATCATCAACTCAATGCAGTGACAGCCTTCACTACTCAACAGAAGTTACTGTCTGATGGCAACCTTTAACCTTGCTTAGCTTAAAATGTGTCTTTCATCAAAAAATCTACTTCAAACCTTACTCATCTATTATTTACTTCACAACTGTGCCTATCTAAAACCACGATATTTTTTGTCTAATGCCTCCATTAGTTCGATTTCCTGTTCTCAGCAGCTAATTGGAATTGTCTCATCATCACTATCCTCAATGACAGGGCTAAAAAGAGAGCATAAGGGCATGTGGAAGTTGTGAGCAACCAGTTAATTGATGTTATCAGGTAAAGAACCATTTCAGCACACAGGGAAAGCCATAAAAAGACCACACAGAGATACAAATACGATAAGTAAGCACTAATGGAGACCACAAAGATAACCGAAACTCTTCAGCCATTAAATGACAGACCATTAGGAAATCACAGGCATAGCTCTGAAGAGCATGAGTCTGGACTTTTTAACAGACAAGGGGTGATTGACAGAACACAGATATTAGGGGTATCTGATGGTGCCTGTGGATCTACGCCAAATGGTTAAGAAACACTTCAGGAAGGTGTCAAACATGGGGAAGAGAAGGTGATGAAGAACAGGATGGAAGCAGGGAGCAAAGTGAGAGGAAAAAGGAGCCAGTTACATATAAGCAGGAGCCAGCCAGTGAACTTTTCTAACAGTGACCTGTGCCTGGTCACTGTGATCTATCCTCTTTATTAAACCCTCTCTTATCTTTCTCTACTCCTGTGCCACCTGTGAGTGCTGTAAGATGTCGCTGCAAATAGCTAGGGACAAGCCTGCGTGTCAGCAACTTGAGACCAGAGCAAGTAAAAGCAAATGCCAGCAGCTGGAGCGGGATCACAGGTCTTGTACAGACTTGTATATCTGTAGTGCCAGCAACTGCTGCATGTGACAGTCCATGTGCCAGAGTGACTGCAGGGGAGACCACTGGCTATCATGACTGTGGAGCCCCAGATGCCAGCAGCTGAAGACATCAGAGTACACACGACAGGTCAGGGTGTCAGCAACAGAAAAAGTGACCACGGATCACCAAGCTTGCAGGCCTGCATCAGTAACTGCAGTGCCCAGAGTACACACCTATGTATGAGAGATCACAGGGCCACTGCCTGAAGACGGCTCTGTTTATTTAATCTGCTCTCTAAATCAGAGTCGCAGGTGGGGACAGGGACCCAAGATGGGCATGGACAGCTGGGCTCCAACAGCAAGGTAAGGTAAACACCCCCAGCCCTGGAGGACACAAAAGCCAGCAGGAGCTTCCTAACATACTTTAACAAATAGGTTTACATACTTGTGAAGTATTTTGAGAAAAACACAGCCAAAAATCAACCATTACCATTTTCTTTTCTCAATTTTTGGTCTTTTAGAGAATATCAAAGAATATCTCTTAAATTGGTATTTTAAGACCAGATAAACAACAATTTAAAACCTGAACTGAAACTACTGCATGCCATTTTTACTTCAGAACAAAGAACTCTGAACCTACTGTCATGTTCATTTCTTTAACTGCATATTTCAACATCATCCTCCTACATTTGACCTATGAACAAACTTTTAAAAAAACATCATGAATACTGATAGAGATAAATTTCACAGAGAAAATACTCCCATTAAAAAAAGCACAGTGTACTACAATTCCTGAACGGTTTAAATCATATGTTAAAAGAATACCGAAACTCACTTACCTTGAAGCAGGTAACAAGAAAGCAGGTATAAACAATACAAGTATCTCTGAGTATCTTAAATGCAAGTCTCACTTGTGTTTATGATTTACTGACAGCAACATATCTACTTTTATTTAATAAGCAAGACCATGTAACATGGAGAGGACAACAAATATACTTGGTGCAAGAAGCTAGCTAACACCATCTGGAATTTTGCTTTGGGGAAAACAACTTTTGCAAAATCAAAATTTTATGAGATGTGTGTGAAAGAATGCAGAAGGTATAGTTACAGTTATTACCTATTCACATTTCCTTCATTTTTTTTGTCTTGTTAAAGAATACATTACAAAAAAATCACTTAAAAACCCAACTAAACAACCCAAAAAACAAAAATAAAATCAAAAAAGAACAGGACAAAAAAATCCACACAACTCAAAACCAAACAAACCACAAAACAAACAAAACCAAAACACAAACAAACATACAAACCAAGGGAAAAAAAAAAGAAAAACATCACCAAAATCACACACTTATGAGGCTACACACAAGAATAATTGGGGGAAAATACTAATAAATTGAAAAAATGCCTGGGCCTCTAAATGTACTAGTATTTGAAATTTCTTTGATGATCTACAGACCACTCCAATTTGTTTAGTACTCTATTCTGAAAACCAAATACCATAAACTGGTATTTGGAATAAAAGGACAAGGTAGACCAAAGAGCAAGAAATTCACAAATCTGAGACAAGAACAGTACATGACTGAACTACAAAAAGTTTAAATTCCAATAATTCCATTATCCTGACCTTAAATGTCTTGGCTAACTAAATAATGAGCATGTAAGTACCATCTGCTTGAAGAGACAAAGGAATCTGAGATCCTCAATAAACGACAGTGAACAATATGATATAATGCATCTTCTTGAGAAGACATAAAATCTATATAAGGATTGGTCTCTTTCATGTGGTTGCTGACAGCAGCTTTTATGAAAACTGAAGAAGTGATGCATTATCAATGGGGAATATATAAAAACCTCATGAAAATGACGGTATTAGTGTGAAATATCCCAGGGACAAAATCTGTATTTTTTGCCTGCTTGTCCCTCACAACATCAGTGAAAAGAGAAAAAAATTACTCTTACATTTATATCAAAGGATTAAAATCCAATGACATTTATTGATAAACCACATTTCAGATCAGAGTTAAGTCACTATTCAAAATGAAAAACTATGCTGCAAATCTATGCTGTAACCTCTTGAGCCTTGAAAATCTAAGAAATGCTGAAAATATCTCCATCAAGGGTTTTTAAATTTACTGGTAATCCCTTATGTGTGAACTGTGCTTTATTACGAATGTCATGAGTACAGTGGTATATACAATGTGACCTCAGATTACTTAGATTGTACTTAGTTTTTAGTCTTAGTTTAAAGGCATAGAAACGCTGGTCTTACTCTGATATTCACAGCTCTGTCTAGCTGCTGAATATGCCCAGCCCTCAGGAACTCACAAAACACTCTAGATACTAAAAGACCCATATGACCCTCGCTGATATGCTGGCAAACAAACTTAATACAGAATCTTTTGCATGCTTCAAATCTAACCATATCGTCTCCCAAATCAAGGCAGTTTTAACAGGTGATGTATCAGTAATTAATACAGAAACTGACCTCTTTGCCCTATCTTTGAACATATTTTACTAGCTTGCAGAAGTGCCACTACATAAACAATAGAATATGTGCATCTCGGACCCGTAAGTTTTGAAATTTCTTCCCTTTGAAATAAAACCTCCTGTAGTCTATCTTCTGAGTCCATTTCCAGTTATCCAGCTTCTGTGTGGTCAACCATCCACAGTTAATACCTGAGGAATTTTGCAATCCCTTTCCAGATAAGAAACATTTTATTTTTCATGCTCACTATCTCTCACAATTTAAACACTTATCATTCTGTTCTCTTCTGATACTTGAGCTCCATGAATGCAGTCTTGATTCCCTCTGACAGTAACTTTCCCATGGCAAAGTACTACAGACAATAGTTGCTCCTACATTTTCTGAGCAGTTTGGGATCACTTTTGAAAGCTACATCGTAAAGACACCACCCAATCTCCTTTTTTCTTCCCCAAGTCAAAAAATGTCAAAAAAATTTTAGGTGTAACTGCATAAAAACATATCATTGTTCAATTCAGCAAGAATATCACACAGACAAAGAAACTGAAAAATATTGTAAGGTAAACAGGGTACTTTAAAATAAACTGAAAGAGGAACAATTTGTTTATGCAATACAAAACCACTGTAATTCTGCATAGTGAAAATTCTCAAGAACTGTATTTGACAAGCTTTAACTTTGGTGTTCTAGTTTCAAAAAAACTATTAGTTGTTACTTCTATCAGAAATAGAGAAAAAATCCACAACTAGTAGTAGTAAATACCATACTTAAGTCAACCAACAAACAATTACGGTGAGGCTCTGAACAAGAAATTAAATTTTTTGATGATTTTCTGGAATTCATAATGGGCTGCAGAACTATTTAAAGCTTTAAGTATCATTAAAAGAAAGGACTGGTGCTGCTAGAAACACAGCAATCAGAATCTATAAATAACAGTCAGGAAGCAGATGCTAACACTGACTGCATTGGTCTTCAGAAGATTCATGAACTTGGTAATCAGTTTCTATATTCAGCCACAGTGGGGAAAAAAAGGATTACAAATGGGAAGCACTTCAGAAAAATCTTTAGATGTGAATGGAAACAATTTGAAGGAAAAAAGCTCTAAAGCCATTAACAGGAGAACTTATCTTAATTACTTCTAAAATACCTACATTTTATCGTATAGCTTGAGCTTACAAAAGGTTTTTTAGCTTTTTTTAACCAGCAAGACCACAATTCAGGATTCTGCTCCTGCCACCAGAAGATCAGGCCTTCAGAGCTCTTTCAGAAGTGGACCCCATACAGAGATTTGCACTGTGGAGATGCGCAGGCCAGACACACTTGGGTTTAGAGATACTTTAGCACAAGTGGTACTCCCGACTCACACAGAAGGTCCTTCAGGATCAACACCCAGCATGCAAAGACAACCAGTTTCACGCCTAAAGTCTAGACATTCTATTGCTGAAGGGGATGAAAGATGGAGGTGAATGTTTAGGACACATCCATGCTGCGAGCAGCACCAGATTGTACACTGCTCCTTTCACCTTCTCCAGGCTCTACATTTGTATAAGCAGTGACCCAAAAAAAACCCCACAATATCATTCTACAATAGCCCTGAGACTAGTAAAAATGTTAATTAAAACCAGGTCAGTGCTTTTATCTATGTCTGGAATAAAGGTACATACTAATTAAATGTACAAAATATTACAAGTTTCCTTTGAACAGAGACAGCCAAGCCTATCTGACTTTGACGAGATGAGATACACACCCAGCAATGCAGTCACCTATGGAATAGGACTGAAGATAGGAGAATAAAAATGTATTTCCACAGGTCTGAATACAAAGTCACATCTGTCTCAACCAGAATTATTACTACCTACCCTTCATACGACATACTTAACCTTCCCACATTTTCAGATATATCTCAGGGTGGGAATGTGAACACCGATGGACTTGGGATGGAGAATAGAGTATTTTTTTTATTTCTACCTGCCCCAGCCTTGAAAAAACAAACACAACACACAAACCTGGGAAACATTGCTGAAAATCTCCTCATCTGTGTATTATCACCTTGCAGCAGATGATCTGTTTCAAGTAAGGGTGGTGAGGCACTGTAACAGGCTGCCCAAAGAAGCTGTGGAAGCCACATCCCTAGAAGTGTTCAGTACAAGGCTGAAGGGGCTCTGAGCAACCTGGTCTACTGAAAGGTGTCCCTGATCATAGAAAGGGTTTGGAACTGGATGATCTTTCAGGTCCCTTCCAATCCAGACCAGTTCACAGTTCTGTGATTCTTTGAGACTATCCACGTGGAGAAGAAATCTATCATCTCTTGTCATTGCATTGAAATGCCATTGAAATTGAATGTCTGTAAATTTTATACATATCTAAAAAGTCATCATATTTAGATTCCTACTGTTTACAAAAATTAGAGAAACTCATAAAACAATGGGAAATGCACTCATTTTTCTTAGTTGTGTTTGTCATTGCACAGCAAGTAAATGTGAGGTTTCTACAGAATATACTGGAGCATGAATTATTTCAAGGCTCTATTCTTTTTCTTTTTCTAAAAACAGTTTCTACCTCATTTACCATAAGATACAGAAAGCTAATAAAGGCCTTAAGCAGAGCAAATCAGAAATGGCAGAAGTGAACTGAGTCCATTTAAAAAACAACACACCCTTGTGTACCAACTATGTTAAACCCTAAAACTAGACATCTCATTCAGAAGATTTCTCCATTCATGTTGATGAATTTTACCCTCTTTTTTTATTTGATTTTAAAAAAAGATCCACATAAACACCACTAGCTTTGGCAACAAAACATTACTACTACTTTGACAAAAAAACTTCAGTGTACCAAAACCAAACTGTGATTTGTACTTACAAAGACTATTCTGTTAGCAGCCATACCTAAGATGAAATTTCTTTCTCTGATTTCTGAAAGCAGACATTCATAGCTGATTTATTTATCTAAGTCTTATGTGAATGATGAATATAAATGTCAGAATGATACAACAAGTTCTATCAGCACCACCCTTTTTCATTACTTTATATACTAAAGTGAATGGCAACTGAAGAAAACTGAAAGGCAGAAATGAAAAGAAAAAAAAAAATCTCTCTTCAGGAGAAAAAGGGCACTTTAATCCAAGAGCTCTCTCAGAAAGGCAGTATTTCCAAGAAGGAATAACACAAATTTATAAATTACAGGAAAAAATTATAAAGTGATATAAATAGCAGCAGAAAATTTAAATTTATAGCTAAGATCTGGAATTACAGCACGTATCTGCACAAAGTACAAAATTAATCTTCACTCAGGAACTAGTGAATTTTCTGAATTGTAAAAAAAAAAGAGCTGTCACTAAATATTTCTCTAACTCAGAAAGTTGTATGTCCTATCATTAAAGCGATGTACTTGCTATACTTTATCACACACGTAGAAAAAGGTACTAACACGCCAAGTGATTCTAAGAAACACAGACTAACAAAGGACTGTACTGCCCAGAGGTTGCACCATCAAATGGGGTCCTATGAGCATTAAAGCTATCGAACGTCAGAGACCTTAGATAGTCATGACTAATGAGAATTAATAAAAAGAGCTAGAAGTTGATTTTGTGGTATGACTGACAGCTCTTCGCACACTAAGTTTCACAATGGAAGAAAAGTAAGACATGGCAAATTCTATTTCCTCGGAATTACCTGAATTCTATTCAATACAACCAAATTCATCGAGTAAGTCACAGAAGGTAACTACTTGCACAACTGAGAATGTTTCTGAGAATTACAAAGATTGTAACAAACTATATTTCTTAAAAGTAGAAAAGAGAGTAAATTAGCTCCTTCTGCTTCATTTTCAAAACTATTTTAAAAACCACATTAATAATATCAATGTAAGAAAGGGTACTGCCAAAGTATTTTCTTCCAAGAGCATTAATGTCTGTTGTATTTGGGAAAGGACAGCTCATCACCAGTGCATGTTGTTTTAAAGTATCATATGTCTTGCTTTAATTGAGGTTGCGAAACATCAGTGTGCAACAACATAGAATTTGTACACAGTATAACTGTTTCCAATCCACAAAGTCAACTGGAAAATAGTTTACAATATTTAGAACATTTCTTCAAGTAACATCAAAATAAGCACTTCTCTGATCTTTATTACAGCAATCGGCACCATGCCACAGTGAAAACAGCACATTTCAATTACAACTTTAAATCACTCAAATTACATTACAAAATAAAAATTTCTTTAAGCACACAGAGCGAAAACAAAATTTTAACTGAAAGCATGCCATCAAAAGCTAAACAGTTTGAAACATAATTAATGTATGATCTCACCTTCAGTGGAAGTCGGGAATTCTCAAAGATCTTTGCAATAGCAGATAAAACACCGCACATGAGTGCAGAAATCAGCATCATCACTCCAACTGCTGTTAGCCAGGACATACTGCAGAAATAGCACAAACTTTCTGCTGATGTGCATACAATGACATGAACTGCACACAGCATCAGACACATCAAGTAAAAAAGCAGAGAGAATAGTGGAGGGGAGAGGGGCACTTCAAATTCTGCCCGCTTGCTCAAGGCTTTTGGAACACTGAGCAAAAGCAGCAGCAGAACCTAGAAAAACAATAGACAATTAATATATTAAAAGTTAGGGTTAGTTAAAACATACAGTGAGAATTCACCCAACAAATCATGCTGTTGCCATCCATGTCACTCTGCTAGTATACATACTTCATTAAAAAACCCCATGAAGAACTATGCTGGATTTTTTTCCCAATAAGATATTACTGTATAAATGGGAGAATCCAAGATAGTGTTTTCATTTATTTAGGGCTTAGATACTCAAGTTCCTAAGTCTAATACATTACCGTTTGCCTTCTCAACTCTGGTAAATGATATATATGATCTTTATTCCCTTTAAGAGCTTTAACATCAAAATAGTTTCTAAGCAAAAAAATTTGACCCATTTTTGTCACCTGTAAATGCCTGAAGTTACATATCCTCTGTCAAAGGCAATTTACCTCCTGTATGAGAGATACATATATATGAGATCATGCTGAGTTAAATAGCTTCCCAAATCAGAGGAAGTTCTCATACTATCGTACAAGTGTATGCTGAATTTCAAGCCTATGAATTCTGCGAGTATTTATTTTTTTTGTACCTCTCCTCATTTTAATTTGATTAAATGGTTTTACTTTCACTTTGCTCTAATCTGCACACAAATGTGGCAGAATTCCAAGTTTTCTCTCAGGTAACTGCAGCAGCAGAGATGAATAATACAATGAAAATTTCTGCTACTCATGTACAAACCTTTACAAAAACCAGAAAACTTCAGCCACATTCTAAAATGCTTTGCAAGATGAACAGATGGAGCTAGGACTAGACAGACCTCAATCAGCTTGTGCTAGGGCAAGATTAAAACAAATCAAGATAAAGCCAGACCAGTGTCAAACTTTAATCTTTCACTGTCACTTGGAAAGATCTCTTCCTAAAATCTTTCCCACAATACAGTGAGATACAGTAAAGTAGAGCAAAAAATAGCAAATGTATTGCACTCGTTTGCTGCTTCTTCATATTCTACTTCATAGTTCATTTAGTTATAAAAGGATACAGTTCCAAAGTATCAAACTGGCTTACGTCCTACATTTCAACACAGCACTTATCATTAAAACAAAGACAGAACTCGTGGTAGGAAACTGCTCATATTGTAGTTACCTACAAAACTAAATTTAGGTCTCTTGAGCAAATGCAGTATTACCAGTTCATGTCTCAGAGGTACATTTCTCATCTGAAATACAGGATAATTGGCATTTATAGCATGGTGTAGTTTGAAATGACATGTAAGTTTCTATACTCTTATTTTTTCAGTGAACATGAAAAATAAATATCAGGACAAAAAGATCTTGGAAAGAAAGGAAGTTTCTTGAGTATTGCACTGGAAAAAGTAAAAAAACTCCAGCTGCTTTGCACCAACTCTTACAGTAATGCTGAGCACACACTTCTCAATGAAAACGTGAAAATTTCCATAGTTAATAGCTGCATGTTTCTTTGCTGAAGGCCCATTGTGTATAATACCTAGGTTTTGCTTTCTAGAAACAGTAAGCATCTACAAGCACTTCAGAAGAAAAGAAAATAAGTCAGTGCTTCAGCTGTAAACACCCTGAGTGCATAGGTTTCCAAAACAAAGGAAAAAAATAGAAATATAAGCTCTTCAGCTTTGCACAGAACTTTGTTCACCTCCAGATTCTCCATCTGTAGAGCAGGAACAGAACCTACTGTCTCATCTACACAAGGGCACTCTGGAACTCATTCCTGTGAAGTGATCAGCAGAGTGACAAACCCCGCAAAGAAGTCTACCAGAAGGCCATTTCAGAAGTACTCTATAAGCAAAGAGCAGTATGTAGGAGACAAGGCACTGAGCCCTGCCAGGACAGAGGAGACTCAAACAGCTGCTCACGTATTGCTATCTATTGAACAGCACTACACACATTCAAGGTCTAAGTTAAGCTTGTAGTTGGTACCTCCATCCCATGGAACAATGTTACTTACAAAAGTTGACAATCTTGTGACCTAAAAGGTCAGTGCAAACTTTGGTACATAGAAGTTCACTGTCCAGGCATGGAATCCCTTCAGCACAGTTCTCAAAGCATTAGACTATTTTCAAGCTTTTGAGGCTATTTCCAGCATTTGAGTTTTGCCCAAAACATCAGCTGGAGAGATCCACTTAAAATTCCAGACATTGCATATCTTATCTTTATTCCTACAGGAGATACGAAGTGGCAGCCCAGCACTTCACAGGAAGTATTTATTTCAGGGCTCTAAACCTATCAGTACAAAGAACAATTCCTGCAATTGTGAAAATTGTCCATATAAGGTATTGCCTGTTTTAAGCAGCTATGCTCAATGTTAGATAAAAAGGAACAGGTAGGAATTTATTTGCCAGACTTTTTTTTTTTATTGCAGCAAAGCTACTCAGAAACAGAATACGTGAGTAATTTAAGTTGTAGTACATCTGCATATTCACTGTAACCAGCTACACCAAAACATTAGTAATTTGTATCAAAAGCACTCTTTGAATCATTTTAAAGGCCAGCTTATTAAAAAGAGTATTAACCAAACAGAATGCCATTCAACTCTAAGAATTCATACTTGGTAATTTTTAAGACCAGTAAGTGTATACATTAAATAACCAAAACCAGGATACTTTTGTATACTTAACCTTATTACAGAAAGATCTATTTTCTTACCTCAAAAATGATCACAGTCCCCACTATCATCGAATACATGTCATACTGTGCCACTTGTTTGCTTAATGAAGAACTGAGAGTCTTGAGGGCCTCCAAGTATTGCTTCAGGACCTTTTTGCCAAGATTTAAGAGTATTTCTGAATTATTCCCTTCTAAATACAGTTTGATCCAATTACCATGGGATTTTTCTGCTATCTTAAAATGTCCATATCCAGGATCTGAGGGGTGGGAGAAAATAAAACAAGCAAAAGATACATGAACAAAGTAGGATTAATTGGAGCTGTGATAATATTTTCATATTTGCTTGTCTAGTATATAAAAATATATAATTGCTATAGGAGTTGAAACCTTTTTCACACCTACAAAGTTACACTATCTTCCTGTAGCAATACTATGATGAGCCAGTTACTTGGAATAAAGCAATTAATCCCTAAACTAATAAAATGTCAAGACATCTGACAACTGACAAACTTATTTAAATATTCATTCACTTTTACAAAAGCTTTCCAGGACAAACAATTCAAATGCTTCAGATCCTCGTAAAAAAACTCCATGCCTTCCACTGGAACCACTCATTATCCACGGCATATTGTACAATCTAAGTGGGAAATGCTTAAATAGCCAATCTCTAGAGAAAACACCAACAGAGACCCACACTGCATTTGCTGGCAGTGCTGGCTGGATGAGCGGATGGTAGATTGAAAACTGAATGAATGGCACAGCTCAGAGGATTGTAATCAGTGTAAAGTCTAGTTGGAGGCCTGTCACTATTGGTGTCACACAAGGGTCAATACTGAGTCCACTGTAGTTTGACTTGTTTGTCAATGACTTGGATGAAGGGGCAGATGCCCCCTCAGCAACTGCTGATGACACCAAGCTGGGAGGAGTGGCTGATACCCCAGAGGGCTGTGCAGCCCTTCAGAAGGACCTCAACAAGCTGGAGAGCTGGGCAGAGAAGAATCACGTGAAGTTCAGCAAAGGCAAGTGCAGGGTCCTTCTCCTGGGGAGGAGTGACCCCAGGCACCAGCACAGGCTGGGGGCTAACCTACTGGAAAGCAGCTCTGTGGAGAAGCAGTTGGGTGTCCTGGTGGACAACAAGTTGTCCATGAGCCAGCAGTGTGCCCACGTGGCCAAGAAAACCAGTGGGATCCTGGGGTGCATTAGGAAGAGCACTGCCAGCAGGCTGAAGGCGCTGATCCTTTCCCTCTACGCAGCCCTGACGAGGCACATCTGGAATGCTGTGTCCAGTTCTGGGCTCCTGAGGACAAGAAAGACATGGAGCTCCCGAAGCAGGTCCAGCATAGGGCAACAAAGGTGATTAAGGGATTGGAGCTTCTTTTTTATAAGGAAAGGCTGAGGGACACAGGGCCTGTTCAGCCCCAAGAATAAAGAACTGAGAGAAGACCTTATCATACAAATATCTGAAGGGAGGCTGTGAAGAGGAAGGAGCCTGTTGCTTCTCAGCAGTGCTGAGATATAGGACAAAAGGCAACAGGCAGAAAGTGGACTACAGGAAGTTCTACATAAACACGAAGAANAGGAAGAGCACTGCCAGCAGGCTGAAGGCGCTGATCCTTTCCCTCTACTCAGCCCTGACGAGGCACATCTGGAATGCTGTGTCCAGTTCTGGGCTCCTGAGGACAAGAAAGACATGGAGCTCCCGAAGCAGGTCCAGCATAGGGCAACAAAGGTGATTAAGGGATTGGAGCTTCTTTTTTATAAGGAAAGGCTGAGGGACACAGGGCCTGTTCAGCCCCAAGAATAAAGAACTGAGAGAAGACCTTATCATACAAATATCTGAAGGGAGGCTGTGAAGAGGAAGGAGCCTGTTGCTTCTCAGCAGTGCTGAGATATAGGACAAAAGGCAACAGGCAGAAAGTGGACTACAGGAAGTTCTACATAAACACGAAGAAAAACTTCTTTACTGTGCAAGTGATGGAGCATTGGAACAGGTTGCACAAAGAGGCTGCAGAGCCCTTCTCTTGAGATACACAAAAGTTATCTAGACACATTCCTGAGTAACGTGCTGTAGGGGACCCTGCTTGGGCCAGGAGATTCAAGTAGATGACCAGCAGCAATCCATTCCTACCTTACCCAACCTGTGATTCTGTTTTTAAAATACTGACCACTGAGTAGAGTAAGCATTCACAACATAAATTCAGTTGACAACATATGGAAAGCAAGAGTATAACTTCCAGAAACTGCATCTCACTAAACATCATGTTGTGCAAGAATATTCACATTTATCAGTATTTTTTGGGGAAAAAAAATTTAGTTTCACTTCAGATTAATAGTTACTATTTTCCTGCAATTTCACTTGAAGATTAATGATAACCTATGTGTAAAAAGGTCAATTTGAAAATTTTTATAAAACTTGTCATTTTTCCCTTCTTAGATAAAAGTAGGTATCTGTATAGTTTCAGATAATAAAGGTTAAGGCAATGACTGAAGTAAGTCAGGTGTCACAAAGACTTAAGTTACAGCTCATTTTTACTCCTAGTAAATGAACAGTGTATCATACTTGGAAAAAAAACACTGTATTTTTTGTTAAGCCTTTTGAACAAAAGTACATTATTAAATCCAGAAACATTTTTAATTTCAAGTGAATGAAGATGGATGAAGTATGTGTATTCACAATTCTTGTACAGTTATGACAGAATTGTGCCTACCATCTGTATGTCTCTTATCATACAAGACACGTGGTGATCTACTGAATTCAAAGTGAGAATTTTAGAAATCAATGTTAACTCACAATGTCCAGTCTGTTCTCCCAAGATTTCTGGCAGACTCCAAAGCAAGCTGATCCTGCTATGCAAGAGACTTGCAGGTATCTGCTAGAAAGCACAATTCAGCCAGTAGCAAATATTTGTATATCAGGGGAGCTGCCAGTGCACACAGAGGATTTCATTTCCTTTCTGTAGGTCTTCGAACAATGAATTCTCTATAGTTTCTCTTCCAGTATATTTGAAATAAGAGTTAAGTATTCATACTTGTGAGGACATTCATAAAGGAGCTTTAATCAAACTGAGATTTGACATGACACTATTTCATTATACACTGAAATGAGTTCAAGCTATATTTTGAAACATAAATAAATTCCCTCCACATCTTCTGCTCCTGTTCTGCTCACTTTTCATGCTTCTTGCCCAGTCTCTCTCTTCATTCCTTTTGGCATATTTTATTCTCATCTACTTCTTTCGATGTTACTGCCCACCAAACTCATCCTGACCATGTAATGTAAGATAACTCTTTCAGTCAAACTTGCATGAGTGAATGATTTAAAGATCTTGCAGAAAAAGATAAAGGATGACAGTTACCAAATTTCCTATGATATCTCCTCAATGGCACATTTGTACACAGTAAGTTTAAAGTAGGAAGGGTCACAGTTGTTGGAGAAGTGTTTCGGTAACTGGCTGGTAATACTGGCAAGTCACTCATGCATGGGATACTAATAAGACAAACTAAACTTGAGGCAATATCCAAAGCATGGTTGCCCAGTTACACATTTCCCAAAGCACTAGCAATAGCTTACTTGCACAGTATTAACTAGCAATCTGTGCATCAGCCTCACTACTGTCTTATCACAAGCAGATGGCTATGCTTCGCAAAAAGTGTTCCAGTCACAGGCAGCAATCACTTAAAGAGAGTTATAAAAAGAGAATGAATAATGTAAAAGTGACTTCTCCAGTTTCAATATATAAATGTCCCAGTAACAGTCAAATTACTTTAATCAACATATGCATCTAATAAAAGTTCAGGATCAGCCCCAAACTCAGAAGTTGGCACTCATTTTAATAACAACATCCAACTTGTTCTCAAACATGACTCTTCACTTCACTGTGAAGTGCCCTTCCAAAAAATCAGTCCTAGTTTATCATTCAGTTGCATGTTCAGAAGTTCAGAACACAAGGGAAGCATTGCTAGGTACCTAGAGCTGCCTACCTTACAGCGAGGTATGAACTTGTTCCAAAATCCCAAGTGCCTTTTTAGATACGTCTCCTTTCAGTTTCTTCATTTTTACCAGCTGTTTTTATTGTTCTTTTTCAGACTTTTTCCTTACTTGCATGCTCTATTTATATCAAAAGAAAACCTAATGCCTGACATTAGCATGTTTCAAAAAGTTACTTTTGAAATAATAAAGCCCTTAGTCAAACTTCAATTTTCTCATGTAAAATTTAATTTACTTGAAGATAGGTTTAATTGCGAAGGTTCCTTTGTACTTCAACAAATCAAAACCCAACTTCTATGACATGTTCTACTACCTCTTGGTTAGAAAATGCATGTTTGTTTAACAAACGTTGGGGGAAAAAAGGTTACTGTCCTGCCTTCATTCTGCTCTTTATTAATAGATATATTTAAAATACACTTGAAGACAGAGATATTTTTGTGTGCTGTTCCAGTTTACTCTACTGCTTTGGAGCAGCTGAATCTGGGGAACTCCACGGCTTCTTCCTGAAAAAGCTTGTAAAGGTCGCTCTGTGTTTCCACCTGACTGTGATTCAACTCAATTGATATCTGACTTCATCTTACTGCATTACAAAGGAAACTCATACTGCACTAAAAATTAATGTATATGTTATGCTACAGCTCACAGTGGGTGAATCTTTTCTCTACTATGACTGAATTAGTCATCATCCTCATGGTCCTAACCGATGGATCCCTAATGTCTGTGCTGCAAAGTATAACACTCTCCAAAGGAATATCATGTTTTCCCCTTCAGAAGAGCCTACTATTTTTAATTTCAAAAGTTGAAAATAACAATTTTTCTTTAAAAGCACCAAGGGTTAAGCTATCCCTGAAAGTATCTTTCACTTTGAACTGAAGCTCCAGTCATAGACATTTCTCTGAGCATTCACCTGAAATGTTATGATCCCTCAGCTGATACAAGCTAAGAATCTGCACTGGGAACTCTGAATGTGCAGCAGCAAATGTGAGTGAGATGTCTAACTGACTTGTCTTCTGGGGTTTCTTTCCCTCAAAAAATCTGGCAGCAAATCTTGTCTGTATATGGCTCAAGACCTCTCAGCATAACTCTGATGAGTGTCCAGATGTTCTACAAATAAAAATCAAAGGCTCTGAGCAGGGTGAGATAAAGCAGATTGCTCAGATCTGTGCCCAGTTAGGTCTTGAATGTTTTCAGGTATGAAGCCTCCACAACCTCTCTGGGCAATTCATTCCAGTGTTTGACAAACCTTACACAAAAAAGTTCCTTGAGGTAAAGCAAATTTTTTTGTGGGGACCACCAATTAGACCCTGGTTCAATCTTCTTTATTCCCTCCCATCACATATTACCTACATTGACAAGATCCCTGCTGAGTCTTTGCCTACCCAAGCTAAACAATCTTATCACTTTTGGACTCCCCATCACCCTTCTTGGCCATTCACTGCTCTCACTACATTATGGCCATGTTTTTCTTGCACTGGAGAGCCCAGAACCAGACACAGGGCCCCAGATGGAGACTCCCTAGAGCTGATAAGAGGAAGGATTGACCTGCTGATGCCTCTTCTCCTAATATAGCCTTGGATGCTATTGGGCTTCCTTCCACAAGGGTGCATTGCTAAGTGGTGCAAGCTGGTTCAGTAAATACCCAATCTGTACTGATGCATGGGACTGTTTCTTCCCAGGTGTAGGATTTTTCATTCCCTTTGCTGAATCTCAAGAGGTTTCTGTCAGCCCGTTTCTCCAGCCTTCAAGGCTGCAGCACTTCAAGGTGCCGCTGCATGGCAGCAGATACACCTACTGCATCAAGCATTTCCAGTTCGGTATTGTGTCTGATGCCTAAAATCCTGGAAAATAGGCACTCAGACAAACATCAATTGGAGAAAGATAGACAATATCTTTATTCGGGAGATCGGAGATTCCGTGTCTCCGCTGGCCCCACCAATACGCGCGGATCAACGCCGAGGGTCCCCACACCCGAGACGACGACGAAGACCCAGCCCTCAGTAGGGTTACCCTTTTTATACCCTTTTACCCAATTAACATATGAAATATCCATAACCAATCACTATTTCTAATTTTCCCGGTGGTCCACCCCTCAGGGTCCCGGGCCATGCCCCCCTGGACCCCCTCCAACGGTTTCTGGGCTCTCCTATTGTTTTGACTTCAAGTTATCTTGCAGGTGTCTCTGAAAAACACCATGGCCTTCAAAGAGCCCCAGAATATGTGAGAAAGTCCCTTTAGTAACTCTAAACACCCCAATATCTGAAAGCCTGAAAAACATCGTGGCCTTCAGAGAACTCAGGAATGCTGAGAAAATCCTCTCAGCAACTACAAACACCCCTTAATATGTGAGCAAGAAACTTATACCTCTAAAATCCCAAAAATCCATAAAATTCACCCCAAACCTTAGGCATCATGTCCTTCCCTTCCTGAGGGGGCAACACAACCACAGTGTCAGCCCTGTGGTTGATCACTGATGACTGGCCTTCAGGTGGACTTCGTGCTGCTGATCACAATTACACAAGCCCAGCAGCTGAGTGTCTTTTCAGTCCATCTCATTGTCCAGTTATCTAGCCTAAACTGCAACAGTGTGGCTGAAGCACTATATAAGCACCACAGACCGTGAACATAGGGCTTCCCCTAGTTGTCTAAACACTTACTAATTCTTCCCAATCAGACTGTTTGTATCAGACATCTGTAACAATATTGCCCATGCTGGCCTGTGCACTAACCATGACCTGGAAGTTCTCAACTACTTAAACGTCCACTCCCAAGCAGAGTTCCATGCCTGTCATCACTCCCTCACATAAAGGGCAACTCTCTCATTTCACGTTTCCAACGTAGAATCATAGAATGGTTCAGGCTGGAAGGCAAGGTGCTTTTAAAGATCATCTAGTTCACCACCAGCACTGTGAAAACAGAGACATCTTTCACTAAATCACCACTCATTACTGGTTTCCATTTGGACATTGACACAGTGACTTTAACTGGCTGCATGACTGTTTCTATATTCATTTAACAGTCCACCTGTCAAACCTGTATCACTCTAAAAACAGCAGTAGGAATGTTGAGAGCCTTACAGAAGTCTAGGCAGATGACATACACAGATTTTCTCTTTATTCCATCACTGGACACTAAATTAGTCAGGCACAATCTGCCTTAGCAAAGCAGTGTTGGCTGTCTCTAATAACCTTCTTGTCTTCCATGTGTTTTGACATGTCTTCCAGAAGGATCTGTTTCATGATCTTACCAGGCAGAAAGATGAGGCTGACTGCTAAGAAGTTCCCACAGTCCTCCTGTTTAACCCTTTTAAAAACAGGGCAACCTTCTCAAACATGAATCAGATTACTGCATATAGTGACTTCTCTGCACAGTAACTCTTTCTGTAGGAGTCACGCACAACAGATATGCATACAGGTGTGTGTGCCTATAGTGGGATAGCCGGGATGGGCATTTATCTTCACTTAAAAGCCATGCAAAGCAAACGGTCATTCACATGTGCCTTTAAATTACATATATTAGTAACTGAGTTAGTTATCTTTTCTTTAGTATTTCTAGGACCTGAAGTATCCACATCAATCAAACAACATTCAACAAACATCACGTAACTTTTCCCTCCCGATTAAGACCAAAGCATTAAGCTACAGCCTTCCATATCTAGTCTAAGAAAAACAAGACCCCTCTAAGAAGTTTAAAGCAATATGGGGAATTGACATTAAGACTCCACAGAAAAAGCTATCATGACTTGGACCATGTTACTGAGACTTTCCTTCACTGAATGGAGAGAAACTCATGGTTGATGCTTTGTCTCCCAACTGCTTTCCAGTAAGGTAGCACCTCTAGTAGCAGTTTGCAGTCACAAGGAAGCAGCATTAAAATTTCTTGTATCTTCATACTCAGCAATTTTAATTTCTCAGATGAAAGTTACAAGTTGAAATTAAGCTGTTCCCAGACAAGAAGTAAACTGAAAGTGAAGATATAAAGCAAAAACTGGTAGAAACTTCAGTCCGTTTCACCAGTGCTTGCAGAAATACTGTCAGACAGAGTTTTGTGAATAGCATATTCAGCAACACAACCATACCCTGCATCTCCCCGATGGGGCAAGTTCCTCACTTGACCAAAATGGGTTAAGTGAGGAAATTTGTGCAAGAAAAAACCCATCAGAATAGATGGAGCATAGGTCCTGGTATTGACATGTTGCTACCATAAGCAGCTGTTCCTGGACAGCGTTTAATTCCAATTAAAAGCTGTGATGTTGAAAGATAATTGATTCTTGACCTACAATGATCATCTTGCCAAAATTTACGTTGCTATCCACTTTAATTATTCATAGTTGTAACACAGCTCTGCATTCTCATCTGATTATTTCAATGATTCAACAGATAATGAATCAAGTGACACGCTTCACAGTTGCTTTAATACATCTTCTAATGTCTATGGGAGAATATTCTCCTTCATCCTCTGACTCAATTTTTTCACATAATTACTATATTAACTTCCTTATTTATATCGCAATCTTAACAGAATACTATATTTTGCTAGATTTGGCTTATTTTTTCCACTTGTTTTTATTTCCTCCAAATACACACACATGCATGTACTTTTAATAAGCAACTTCTGCAATTCTCTAGGTTCTCACTCCAAATAAATTCGTACGTAAGAATAAAATAAAAAGATAACTTATCCTAAATTATTTCCCAGTTTCACTCAAACCATCTTTTTATTTAAACTAGAAAATTCACTTCATTGTGCTAATTCTCCAAATAGCTCAGAAAACGTGCCCTATGTAGGACACCTCACAAAGAGCAGTTATGAAACCACTGAGACTTAACTACACTGACAGTTTTACTTTAATCTTACTCCATCATTATTTCTGCTCTTTTACCTACTAGGAATATTACTGGTCATTAAAAAGAATGTATTTAGAGGCAGTGTATCAAAGTAACAGCAAAGACTGAACTTGGTATAATTTCTCTGAATACTACCCTCATATGAATAGCTACTTTGCAGAACCATGCTATACTCTTGAATCTAAAAGTCCAAACTGCTAAATAAATAATGTTGTTTTATATATGTAACATTTTTTTTATAGTTACTTTACCTTTTTCATATGCAGGTGTATTCTCTTGCAGCAATCTGCTAAGCTGGAACCCATTCAAGTGTACATAACGTAGTTGTTCTCTCATTGTCTTGCCTCCGATAACTGGCAATATAAGGTTCCCAACACTATTTCTTGAAATTGGTAGACCAAGACCTACTGCCAGTGTGCTAGCTAAATCTGTTTGTTGCACACGCTCAGGTTTGGTTGGAGAACCTACAATCGACCAAAAAAAAAGAATGGGGAAAAATAATGAGAGGTAAAGAAGTATTTCAATAAAAGGCCCATTCTATTTCACCAGAGACAGCTGGCACCTTATTAGTTTCAAAATTTGTTCGCTGGTGTTAGCTCAGCTATTTCAAGTGGTCTACAGGGAGCTGACTGTCAGCTGCTGTAAATCCAAAATTTATTAAATTCTTAGCCAGTATCACTCTTCAATGCTAACAATTACTGTAAACACAACATGATGTTATACAAATAAGAAAACAGATGGTCCAGGAGATCACCTTAACATCAAGTTGCAGCCTACATCCTAAGAGGGTTTCATAACTTTTACATTAGAAACAGTAGAAAGCACTACAGTAGACTAATTTAATGCACGAACAAAGAATGAGAGTCTGAAATAATGTTGACAGCATTCTAGAAGCTTCTCTATATAATGACAACAGCTCAAGATTTAATTAATATCAGGTTGCTAGGCAAACAGAACTAGAGATCAGGTGAAGAATGCTGAAGCTCACAGTCCATGGCTACAAGCAGGAAAATTCAGTGATTTTTAAAGTGTTCTGTGCAAGATCCCATTAACTTACAGCAGTTATCAGGATTAGCCTTCAGTCCCACAGACATCTATACACGTGAATGATTTCATTAACATAAGTAACCTTTTGTTTAAAATTGTTCTGCCAATTGTTTTTCGTGTGCTGAACTAGTTACATAACAGTGTCTTTCTATTACACTTTTTTTTTTGCCCTCTGTAACTCCAGGCACTGAGTGTTTTGACTTAAGTACAGTACAGAAAGAATTCTATATAGTCTTTATTACTCTCAAGGCTGCCTTTGAGAGCATTAGAATCTCTCTCATTTTTCATCTAGCTCTGATTAATCCCACAGTTGTACAGAATGTCATCTATAATCCGTAAAGCCTCTTTGCATGAATGTCTGTATGTCAGCAGTTTTCAGATTTTATCTTTAAAGGCAAGTTCTTAACTGGTTAAAAAAAGCCAAACTACCAAATGCATTTAGCCAATCATGGGTGACACATCTCTGTAGAAGGCTATACAAGTAATATTCTGACAGCATACTAAATGCAAAAAGCCCACAGGATTACTATTTTGAGGTCTACCAAATTAACCACAGTACATTTTGTTTACAATAGGATCATAAGGAGCAGTCACTAGAATCCTAATTGCTGTACCAGTGAGACGCAAACTGGTGGATATTTACGAAGGCATCATTAGAAATCACAAACTCTATCCCAAAAGACAGGAACAAGAAATATTTTACCAAATTATCAAAACTGCATGTTTAGTTTAAACCTAGCAGAAACCAATCACAATGAACAGGAGATTGCATTTACAGAATCTACACACTAGTGGCCTGCCTCTCAACATATACTGGCACAATTCACAAAGCAAAAACTTATCCAAGAGCTTTGGTCCACTTGTGACTTTTAGACCCAAGAAAAGTTCAGTAAGTCCTCAAGCCATGCTTTTATTGAAGCTGGATAACAGTTTTAAAAATGACAGAGAGAAAAATGTACTTCCACTGGGCTGCAGGAACCTCCAGCAAGATAAACAAAGCAAAGTTCTGCAAACAGGCTTTAAAAGCAAAGAAATCAGATGGAAAAAAAGAAAGAGGCAGAATGAAAAGCAGAAGAAAATATTATTTTGAGGAAAATATTCACTCCTGGTATAACTATATTTCACCAACTCTCGCTCAGTCAAGGAGTTTATTTAAGCATTACTATCCAAACTAGACTAAAGATTCTCTACTACTCCATTTCCTTCTTGCCCCTAATCTTAAACTATCTTACTTCTGTTTTTGATTATTATATACAAGTAGAAAATCAGTTTCAGAAACAAACCAACTCACATCAATGATATAAAATTAACTGCCTGGCCTATACAGTAAAGACACTCATGCTCCATATTCTTTCTTAAGGCTTAGCAACCAATAGTCATGTTTTCACTGCTGTCACAGCTCACACTTTCAGAAGAGCAATTCTTCCTTCTTCCTGTTAACTCTCAGTGTGAGAAACTGTCACCCATTTCTCTATCATGGCTGTCCAAGAGGGAAGAATGAAGGCCAAGGAAATACTCTGGCCATGAAAGACAAAACTTAAAATTCACTTCAAACAGGATTTTGCTTCTAAAACTATTTATTTACTAGTCCAGGATCCTGACAACAGATCTCAGCTTTCAACACTCAGGAGGGCAGTACTGTAGACGATCATCATCTGAAAATATCCAGTTCTTTCAGTGGTTACAAAGTTTAATTCATGGTTTCACCATGATACTGATGCTACCTTTGGCTAAAACTACAGTTTTGGCTCACATAGAATGGGCCTTGCCAGACAGCTGTAAAACAACCAAAGCACTTTTCAGGAAGAATTCTAGAGCTAATCTAAATTAGAGATACCAATGTGTTCTTGGCCTGGTTTTAGCTAATTAGTTAATTTTCATCCTAATACTGGTACTGGACTGTGTTTTGGATTCAGTATGACAATAATGTCAGTAAAACTGATGTTTTATCTTTTGGTAAGTAGGGTTTATCCTTAATCAAGGACTTCATTTCCTGTGCTCTGCCAGTGAGCAAGTACATGAGAAGCTGGGAGGGAACACAGCTAGGACAGCTGACCTGAACTGGCCAAAGGAACAGTCCATACCAAAGAGCATCACATCCACTACACGAACCGGAGGGAGTCAACTGGGGGCTGTCCATTGCTGCTTAGGGTTGGGCTGCGCACCGATCAGCAGGTGGTGAGCAATTGCACTGTGCACCACTTATTTCTCTTGGGTTTTATTCCACTCCATCTCTCATTTTCATTACAGTAATTATTACTATAATCTACATATAATGATTATTGTTGTTACTGTTACAGTCATATATCATAGTAGTATTCTCAGACTATTAGGGTACACTATGCCCTGATATCTACTGGAGCTTTTTACCAACTACCACGCAGCTGCTCTCTCACACCCCCATCCTAGTGGGGAGGAGAATCAGAAAGAAAAGGTAAACCTCATGGGTTGAGAAGAGTTTAATAACTGAAACAAAATAAAATATTATAATATTAATGAAAAGGAGACAGGAAGAGCAATAAAATCCAAGACAAACAAGTGATGAACAATAAAACTGCACTCCACCTGCTGACCAATGTCTAATCCATGCCAAAGCAGCAACTGGCAGCCCCCAGGGCATGATCTTCCACGGCATGGAATATCCCTTTGGCCAGTCCAGGTCAGCTGTCCCAGCTATGCTCCCTCACAGCTTCTTTTGCACCTACTCGCTGGCAGAGTAGGAAAAACAGAAAAGTCCTTGATTCAGAGTAAACACATCAGTGTGTCATCAACATTATTCCCATACTGAATCTAAACCACATCACTGGATCAGCTACCAAGAAGAAAATTAACACCATTCTAGCTGAAACCAAGACAGTTCTAAAAAAGGTCATGCTTCTTTGATCCTTACCGCTTCTCTTTTCAAAAGCAGAGCTGATAAACAGCAGAGGTGAGTGCACTTCTCCTTCTGAAGAGCCACCATGACTACCTGTTTCAGACATCCCATGATCCCCACAGACAACTAGCAAATTGGGCAAAGAAGCTTCCTCCTGCAAATCACAGAAAAGAATTTAAGTTATTGTACAAACATGATTCATATATACTGCTTCACTATCTTTATAATTTTCAAACAGGAGTATGTCTCAAAATGAATTTCACTGTTTTAAACTTGCTCACAATCCCTGGGGCAGATAACAAGGGATGTCTGCAACTAAATGTTGTGCAATAATACTCATTTTTAGAACTTAAGGCTTATACTTGCTAGCACACTTGTCAATATGATAGGAAAAATGCCCAGAAAAAAAAACAACGAAAAAACCAAAACTTTGGAAACTCCCTAATTTACAAAGTCACAAGAAACTCACTGAAAGATTAAATAAAGGTTAATCACACTGTGGGAATTGAAACAGTAATCTAGGAACAGTAACATTAGCAGAGAAGTATTTTCCCCCTTCATTTCTTCAGCTTCACTGAGTTTTTAATATACATGCTGTAAATATTGTAAATATTAAAATAATACCAATCTAATATGAAAAAATAATCCTATTTCTAATAGTCTCTGCTGTCTCAGGTGCTTTTGGGGTTGAAATCTGACTTGACTGATGTTAAATGATGCATATGTTTCTGAATAAAGAGAAACAGAAACATAAGTGTGGCTTGTCCAAGAATTTTGAGAAACAAATCAAAGATGGCAGAAAATAAACAATCAAGACCAAATAAAGTAGCTTTTTGTCATCTTTAGTCATTATCAGTACCTGTTCTACCCAAAAAGTAAAGCGTCTTTAGTATTTCTGTATTCTCAGACTGAAATAAGGGCTCTCATACAGTTGACAAAAGCAAACATACTAAAAAATGGCAGTAAAACCACTGAAACTTCCACACAAGGATTTAACCTCTCTTTTCATGCAACAGTAGTCATTTGTCTAAAAATCCTATTGAAATTTTATGAGCAGCTATTCTGAATTGCAGTTGCCAAAAACAAACAAGAAAAATGCTTCCGACCACTTAGAATTAGGCCTTGGTATTTCAACATCCAGACTGTTTAGGTAAGTGACAAATTGTTTTTCCAAATCTAAAAGCAGATTCAGATGTGCTACATTAGCATAAGAAAAAATGTGGTTTACAAACACCATTTTCATTTGAATTTTTCAAACACCTAAGAATTAGGTATGCCTTCACAATTGTAGACATTAGAGACCTTAGTTATACATGCCCATTGCTCCTTCTGCTGAATTTCATTACTAGAAAGCACACAGATCGCTTTTCTAATTCACAAGCAGTAAGAAAATTTCGGCATGCATTCCCATACACCAAGTGGGAATTATTTCATACAGCTGCTCAGAAGAGGCTCTTAACAGATGTTATAAATTCAGTCAGTAAATCCTTCAAAATGCTACACTGCACTGTTAACTGGGAACTGGCCTGGGAAGGGAAGGAAAAGAACAGAAGATACCCACTTTAGTCTAGGAATAAACAAGCTACCATCCACAACCAGCAAGCATTTTAATGTCAGTCCACAACTAACAGACATTGATCCAAGAGGAAGCTATATTACCTTTGAAAGAAGAGAAATATGAATCTTCTTCAGTATATTATCCATTTCACGAAGTTTTGGTCCCACTAGGGGGCTGTTTGGCCCAGTCATATGTCCGATATGATCCAGTCCCAGGTAATGCAGTATTAGAAGATCCCAGTCTTCTCTCTTTAACACTCTATCCAAATGCCTGGTAACATTATCATCGACCTCAAAGAAAAGGAAAACAATTAAAAGGTAAAAAATAGAGAAAAATTAGATTGCATCTCCCATAAAAATTCCATAGAAGCTGATGAGAATTACAGTCATTCACAATGTTAATCAGAGAAAAAATCAGACTGATTAGTGCAGTGTCAGGCATTCAAAAATATTTCTCTTACAAAAGACATTCTTCACCCCAATTACTCTTTTCTGGGTACTACACATCCGATTACATACAAACAGAGCAAATGGGTTGTCAAGCTTCCACAGAAACTTTTTAAAACTGTTTCATGAAATTGTCAGTCACTTTCATCTTTCACACTCCAGATTTATCACTTCACAAATGATCAAGCACATCAAGTATCATAAGTACAGGGAAAAGCCTCTGTTTTGTGCTTGGAATCACAGGTGGGCAAAAAATTCGCATTTGCTTTTTTTATTCAACCTCTGTTACTGTGAAAACACAAAAACATTGTACATATCAAGAAAGAAAAACTATCTGACAAGTGCTTTTTGGGGCTTATCTTGTCTGTTTTCCAGCTTAGGTTGACAATGCATTTTTAGTTGCATATTTTCTCCCTAGATCTTAAAAACTGTTACAATATTTCATATGCAATATCACTCTGCTGCTCTGGATACAACTACCAAAAAACTAGAAGAAGTTGTGTGCTTAATGGACTATATTCAGATACATAAAGACTGCATAAAGAGCTTGAGAGCCACATAATCACAGATCTGGCAGCATATTTGCATTTTTCCACTTCATGCTGCAGCTTTTCCAAGTCAGATTACGGCAATGAATTAGAAGTGTCTTCCAATCCATGTTAGATCTTTCTAACTTCCTTAAACATGACAACAAAATACATCAGTAGCAGTGGTCAGTGGCTCGAGGTTTGACAAATCTTAAAGCTTCAAAACTGAACTGAAATTGACAAAGCATTTACTCTTCTAGTGCGCCCAGAGTACGAATTTTCACAATCGTTCTTTTACTTTTTATGCTCCCTCTTAGATAACATAATGAAACACTGCTCCCACTGCAATTACAAAAGTGATGCAATACTACAGAAGTATGCCTACAGGAGATCAAGATAATATATTAATGGGCCTCTTAAAGACGGCACTAGCTAATATAAATATGATAGCAAAATGGAAATGTGGATAGTGGAATTTTTAAACAAAGCAACTTGTCTAACTTCCTATCACAAGAAGTTCTGTAAGAAAATCATATGTTTAGGGAAGTTACAGAGTAACACATTGATGGTTACTGCATCATCCACTTTCCACAGCACATGCACGAAGGACATAAATGCTTAGCTTCCCAGCGCCCATACCAAAAACATACATAAATTCAATTTCCACCTAATTTCCCGGTGCGTATTTCAAGACAAGGATAGCTTTACTAGTTCACTCTTAGAAGTTGCCACTGTGTGTTTATTTTAGAAGTTTGGCACTTTGTGTTTGTATTCACTTTATTTAATGTGGGATCATATAAAACCTCTCACCTCTGTAAAGTCTGACACAAAAAATGATGTTGTTCCATCATATTCCACAAAGTGCTTCGGGAACAATTTAACCCATGTATCATCACCATAAAAGATTATTCTTTTCCCAGCTGTTTTTGCCTGCCATATCAGATTGTCATCCAACAGAGCTGGAGAATTGAGGTTCACAACAATATCAATGAAACCAGGTATGCTACCTGTCATCAAAGCCTACATGAAACAAGAAATGAGACATATTAAACAAGAAGTTTCCAGTGATCAGACGACAGTAGCAGTGTAAGCAGGAGGAAGCAATAAACCACATGGCAGGCAAATTATACTTTGAGTAAAGAAACAAAACAAAGTAAAAGAACACAAAATGCCCTGACACATAACCTCACCTGCCACAGTACAGTGCTAGTTTACATCAGAGATAATAACTGCTTTACAAAAGTTAAAAATAATATTGTCTTACTTAGTGGACTGCAAAATTACTTTGTGTGACAATTGAAATTTGCTTAATTTATTAATCACCAAATCACCAAGACAACAGTTTAGAAGGTTTAAGTAAATTGACTCCACATTCATAATGATAGTACATTCAAAGAGTATATAAGAAACCCCTACAAAATGCAACGAAGTCCACCTGTGAAGAGTTACCAGACTGTCTTTCCCTCACTCTCTCACTGGCCTTCCAGCTGATCTACCAAAGATCACTCCCTCAGCTTCTTCAATGCAGAGGTGTCACTCAGATCCATCACTGACAAGCCTGGGTGATTAAGTATTTTGATGACACTGCCATAATTAAGCTTTTAGTTACCTGCAACTTCACATAATTTCCTTTCTAAGCTCTTCAAAAACATCCCTATGACAGAAAAATTTAATAATAAACTGGATTTTCTATCAGAATTTACAAGAACACAGAGAAATACCAATAAAAATGTTCTTGGATAGAAGACAACTGAGAGGTTACTGACTTCCCATGATTACAAATAAAAAGATTATGTCAATCATTTAAGCCTGCACTAGGGCCTTAACCTCTGGGCAACTGCAAATCAGGACTCTATCACACACACTACTACAGCAAAAAGAGATTCAGCCACAGAGTGAACTAACACAACAAACCTGTCCCTTATGCCAACACCGAGCATATGAAACAAACACTCCAAAACTTGCCCAAACGAAACAAAAAAACCCCCCACTTACCTTAATTCGAGGCATAGTCACAGTGGGTGGCTTTGCTTCAGCAACAAAACTGTGGGAAGTCCCTTTTTCAACAACTTGCGTAGTGTATGGCATGAACTGTTTACCTTTGGATCCAAACACAAAGTCATCTCTCAAAGCATCTATCAGCACAATGACAACTTTATGGAAAAGTGGTGGAGGAATCTTGGTCCAGTTAGAAACCATTCCTAAGCAACAAAAACAGGGTATATAAAAGTCATCAACAAATTTTACTGAAGACTAGACAGAAGTTAAAAGGACAACTTTACCACAGAAGTGCTTTCAAACTCTTTATTAATTTTATATTCAAAAATGAGAAGTTGCAAACAACAGCCAACGTGAGAAGCAATCAGAGGATGCTGGGTTTTCAGGCCATCCAGCACAGGAATAACACAACAATAACTCCAATACAGCATCTAGAAAGTAAAACAAAACATGAATGGAATGTGTGATGTGAAATTGTGAAAACTGAGAAAAACCTTTGAGATGGAGAATGTTCAGAGCAATAAGAAGGGTAGCTGCTACCTCTTAGTTTGTTAATTCAATGAAGCTGAACTACATATATCTGACAGACAACTTTTGTTAGAAAAAAGATGCTGCATTCACTTGTACTAACACCCAGTTTTGCATATCAGAACATAAGCAATGCCTCTTAATCCAATCTCACCACAAGCTAACAGGAAAATAACAAAGAAACAGACAATTTCACTGAAACTTGAAGGTAAAAGATTTGTGCACACTTGATCCCTTCAAGGTAGAAGACTGTATGACAGGCTAGTTTGGTGATGGCAGCTGCAGGGCCAAAATCCAATTCCAGAACTCCCTGAAGGTGGTACATGGATGGGCAGAGCAAAATGCTGCTGTGCATCAAGCAGCAGGCAACATCATGCTTTCAAGGCCACCCTTCTCTTGCATGGTCTGGCCAGAGCAGCTCTTGATCTGCATTGAGATTGGTCCACGTAGTGGTATTTAGCTCTTGGCTCAACCTCTACAGGTGTCATTTCTTTACCAGGAAAAAAAGGGCAAAATGGAAACAGAATGGATCCTACCCACAGAGTTCTACTCAGACAACATTGTGTTCAATCGACTTCTGAGTACATGCATTATATAAAGCTAGGGATTTTACACTCCCAGTGTAAAGTTTGCTTCTGCGTAAACAGTTGACAATTTGGAAAAGTCACAGATAACTTTGTATCTAACACAAGAACCTTAAAAAAAAAAAACCCTTCAGAAACTGTATTTTGGGGTACATAAATAAGTATCAATAAGCTGACATTCACAGACTCCTTACTGATAGTGATTTTTCCAGATCATGAAATGACAGAGGAGGGCACAGCACGGGGAAGAAGGAAATCTTAACAACCAAAAAATGCTAACTGCCAGCAATCCCAATTAAAATGGTAATCTTGTTTTTCCAGGACCTGAATTATCAACTCAGAAGGTAAGTTTTGTCTCTCCATGAAAAACAAGAAGGCACCATTGCACATACAGTTTGTTAAATCTTTCTCATAATTCACTCCTATCCACTTGCATGGTGAGAGAATGCTTGCTGGACACCAAAAACATTCAGATCATAAACATGTATACACTACTCCTAACTTCCTCATGCAGTGTAATTCATCAGTAAGTCAAAGTATTGAGAAGTTCAAATGAATTTGGAAACACTTACAAGCCACTGAAAATACTGTAAGATAACGAAAGCAATATATTATGCAAGTCTTGGCATGCGGCACGCTTATTTACGGTTACTTAGAAAATAGTTACTTTAAATGAAGCTCAACTCCTGCAAGCAGCGAAGAAAACCATAGGTTCTCTACCAAAAACTACTAATGACATGCTGCAAGGATTCACTATTACAGCCATCCTGCAGGCAAGACAGCATAGACTCAACGGCAGTTGAGACTCACAAAGTGAAATGTTCAGGAAATACAGAAGCACTGGAGAATTACACTTTTCTGAACAGATCTAAAGTAGACTGAAAGCCTTCTGCTTTTTGTGTTTAGTAAGCAATACCCTGCCTTTAGCGCTTATCATCCAGGCTAAGAGATCATTCTGCAAGCAAATCACAACCCAAGAACTACAGAAGGAAAGCATTCTTCCACTGTCACTCCATCCTACACCTAGGATTACTAGTGGCATGCCTAAATTTAAACTGCTTGTAAAGCCCTGTGATGCACATTTACACTCTTCAACACAAACAAGTCCTTTCAAAACACAATTGTCTGACATCTTCCTCCAACCCAAACGGTCTCCCTCTACGTTAGTTTCCTGCTAATAATCACATGTGAATGCAACATTTCACTCACATCAGCCTATCAAACATCTCTGGCAGTTTTGGAAACTCCAGCTAAAAAGCACCATGTCATTCCACAAAACCCACTCAAGTCTGTTACCAGATTAGATTCTTTCAGTGTTCCTATTAATCAACATCAGTACATCACACCCTACATTACACAACCTTCTCTTCCCTCCACTGTGTCTTGCAATTTCAGTAACGACTCGATGATCTTTGTGGTCCCTTCCAGCTCAGAATGTACTATGCTTCTGCAAAAAATAATGTCACAAACTTTAGAAGAATAACAATAAATAAGAAGCAGAAAAAGACCCAGTTTGGCAGTTACAGTCTTGTTCCACCAAGTTAGTAACTCTGTAAGTAGATGTCCCAAGCACAAGTATAAGCAAAACACTATTCAATTCAGCTGCTCATTGAACCTGAAGTTTCACCCCACAAGGTCCAAACACTGCTGAAGAACACCCCTTCAAGTACACAGTCCTCTTCTTTGTATTACTTTAATACAACTTGTGAGTGAATATGTAAGACAGCTACATTATCAGCACATCTTCTACTGACTCCTCTTTAAAAAGACCCCTGAAAAGTTTGGTTTTGCAAATTCAGATACAGAATAGAGCAGAGTCTGTAAAGACAGTGATTTCACAGAAATGGTAGTGGACTGTACTACTGTGCACATTGCAACCTGCGTTACTAAACAGTTGCTTTGTCACTCCTGAGGTGTTAAAGTGTCTCTGATGTGGCATTAAGACACACACCGCACCGAGGCACCACAGACACAGTGAGCTCGGGCACAACACAACCACCCCGTTAAAGAGCAAACACTAAGGCGTTTTAACTGATATGGCACCATTTAATGCAAACAACTTGCCATGTAACAGGACGGGCATGACCGCCACACCAGCGCCAGGGAAAGGGGGATAAACCAGGAAAGCACGCCCTTCCAAGAAGTGACAGCTGGCGCTGGAGGTTTTCTGCGGCCGTGAACAGACGCTGCTGGCAGGGACCGACAGATACACGGACACCGGGTAAGTTCTAAAGTACGGCGGAAACAGGTCTGGAAACACGAGGGGGCTGCTGAAAGGCGTCCGGCGGCACCGAGGGAGGGGGCGCGCCCGGCGGCTGCTCGCGTTACCTGGGCCGGGCGGGGCCGGCTCGGCGGGAGTGTCCGCACGGGCCTCTCTGCGGGGCAGCGACCTCACGGTTACCGGGAAGAAGCCGCGGAGGAACAGCGCGACGCCCAGGGTCTGGATGAGGAGGCAGGAGGAGGCGAACACGCCCGAGCGCAGCCGCATCCCGACACTGTCCCGGCGGCCCTGCCGAACCGTGCCGTGCCCTGCCGTTC
>WBMV01006669.1:96113-226039 GCA_013396655.1 Campylorhamphus procurvoides | reverse complement strand
GCAGCCCACCGCCCGCGGCCCGCATCCCGCGTCTTCATCCCACAGCCCTCGTCCTGCATCCCACTGCCCGCATCCCGCACCCACATCCCGTTCCCCCGTCCCGCCCCGCATCCCGCTCCGCATCCCACCCCGCATCCGCAGCCCGCCTCTATCCCGCATCGTGTCCGCCCCGTCGCACCCCGCCATGGCCCCGCGTTCCCCGGCGAAACGCGTCGCTGGAGCAGGAGGGAGGAGGAGACTTTGTGTAATGTTGGCACAAAGAGCATCGCAGGTGAGGAAGGAGCACAAGCCAGTGTGGCTGTTGCAGGTGTTTGGCAAGCAAAATCTTTCCCCTACACACACACACACACATTTTTAAATAAAACTGAATAATGGTAACCTTTTCGTCTTTCCATTAGAATACAAACAGACTGTAGTGGGTGGGTCACAACAGATGAACGAGCAGAGAAGTTCTCAGGCTTCAATTTTCCAAAACAGGAAACCGAAGACACTCTGCAAAGTGAAGCAGAGTTTATTCTTGCCTGGCTGTGTTCATGGATATAGGGAGGTAACCTCAGATTTTCATTCTTCCAAACAAAATTGCTTCTCATCTCTGCTGGGGTAGTGGTGTGGTATGTGTTTCTGCAACATAGATCACAAGTCCTTGGCGGCACATTCTCCCCGATCCAAGTGCAGTGCCCCACAGCTGCACGGACACACCTGGACTCGTCGCTGTGGTCAGCCCCAGGACGAAGCTGCACTGCACTGTTTGCAGCCCCCCCCGGCAGCTCTGCGTGTGTTGGTGTGGTGCTAAAGCACCCCATAGAGCAGTTTTCCTGCTGGGTCTTTTGCCTCAGCACAAAGTATGGTCTGTTTTGAGTAACGACTGGCCAAATGCACTGTACCATGCTTTATAAAATGTTATCCCGCTTGAGTTTGTTTGTGGTTTTACTGCCAGGTTTTGCTGGCCAGCTGTTTATACTTTGCAACAGCTATCACAAGGCAAAGTTGCCATGATGTGAGATTTGGAATAAAAGCTTTATGTAAGTTCATATTCCTTTTGGCCTCTCCTAGGTTAGAGAAAAAAATAAAGGAGCCTGTGTCCTGTAGGATAATGCTGTTAAATGGAAGATTGGGTAATAGATCTTTGAGCACTATGATACCTTTAGGCACGCTAAGTGCTCTTTCTGGTCATTCCTTCTACATTATTCTCCTTCTCCAACTACTTCCAACATTTTCATTTCCTAGGAAGATCCAAAGCCATTATGTTAAGAAGAAATTGTATTTTTACAGATGCTCTTCACTTGTTTCTTTCCAGAAGCATGACTTGCAAGGCCCATGAAAATTACTATTCAGGCATTAACTGCAGCTGATTATGGGCAGTACAGTGAAATTCAGAGAGAATATGCAAGGCTTTAAATCAGTAGGAAAGGGCAAAAAGAAATCTTTAGCCGTTGTGTTCAAGCTTAAAAATGGCTTTAGGTAATGTGCCTTAGTTGCATTATTTGTATGTCCAGAAAAACTGTATTTATTGCTTTTCATGGGCATTTTCTGCACTCCTTTAGAAATGGAAGTAATGAGATAGACTCTTCAAGCAAAAAATAAGAAAGGTTAAGTAACAAATATAACATACCCTAATGTAGGCAGTGTTTATAAATCACAAAACAGCATTTAAGAAATGCCTTTCTTCTTTTGCTTTCATGGGCAAATACTACTTTCCCCTTCAGGAATAAGATGGAATTTCCCTAAATACCACATCTTTCTCCCTCATCCATTCCTTGAAATTCCCACATAAGAGCATAATTTCTGTTCAGGGAAAAGGATTTCTCCACATAGATACACTAGCTGGCACATGATTCTCACTCCCCGGGACCTGCCTCTTGATATTTACCGAGGACCATCATCATTTGGCAAGTTATTGCAGCAACATGCTTTCAAGTCCATTATTATTGCACTTAGCTACAGGGATCAAATACAGGTAAAAAAATCCTGAGTGCTGCACAAGACTTTAAATCTGACTGAGTCTATGAGTCGATGGGCATGTTGCAGCATAATATACTCACAATCCCTGCTGTGCAGTTCTGAGGCTGGTTAACAAGTGTTTGGGTATAACCCCCTCTGTTGTGCATAACACAGTTTATGCCCTGTGAGAGCTGGTGATTTCATGAGAATTCAAAGGAAATACTTATGTGCTTCACAGTTTTTAAGCACACCACCAGTTGTGTGCATCAATGTCAAGGGGCACTGACTGACTTAAATAGCCTTTAGAAGGTTAAGGGTTCATGTCAGAGTGTCCAGAAAGCTGCAGTAAAGTGCAGTTCATGTGATTCAGAGCCAGCAAGCATTTTAGAGCACAGTGCAACTCATCCATATGGGAGATGAATTTGCATCACTCCTTGCAGGAGCAGTGTTGCTACTGCTGCTGTTGTGAAGAGCCACTCAAGCAAACTTACTCCCTATGTCTTGAAGAAGAAGAAGAAATTTAAGGCTCTGTGCAGAGCCCTCACTAGAGGCATTGTTCCAAATCTGCTGAGCTATCAGCTGACATAAAGCCAACCAAGCCGTGTCTTCATCATGTCTGTGTACCACTGGTTCCACTAATCAGCAGGGACACATTTTCGTGAGTTTCTTTGCAACCAACATTTAAAGCAGCCAGGTGATATTGTGAATCTCTCTGGCATACCCCAGGGCTTTGTGTTGCTAAGGCAACAAGTCAAAAGCAGGTAAGGCAAAAATTTTGTGTGTCCCATGAGAAAGGAGCACACCACCTTCCAACAGTCTTTGTGTCTTCTGCCAGCACTTAATGAAACACTGCCCATTAGTAAGCACTCAGCATATCTACTTCCACAGCTCCTTTTCTCCTGATTTCTTCACTTCTTTTGTCTCATGATTTGTCTGGGAAAAAAAGGCCAAATCTTCCCTTCTCCTCTCTAGTTTCAAACACAGCCAATATGCAGCCAGTTTCCTCAGTTTCTATTTCTTCTTTCCCCTTCTCTTCTTCAACCTTATTTTGACTGATTCCCTTGTAGTTTTGCTCTCAGGTCTCTTTACCTGCTGTTAATAACTTGGTCTTTAAACTGCCTCAGATATTCTCCCTCTCTAGGCCTAATTTAACAGGATTTCACATCTGGGGATGTGTGTTTATGTGAAACCTGCACATTTGTCCTGACCTCCACAAGGTCAGATATGTTAACATCTCATGACAGTGGCTTAAACAAGCATCCTTTTCAGTAATCAGAATGATATCTCTTAACTGGTTTGTAATACATTTAATAATGTATTGGGGAACACACAAGTGGAGCAGGAATGGGGAGAGTAGCAAAATTGATAAGTATTTTTTACATAGAAGGGGTGTGAGGCATATCAGCTAAGTAGAACAGAAAAAAAAAAGAAAACTTTTTCACAGGGTGATCTGACACTCTGAAAGCACTACTATGTGGTTTGAAATCAAGAAGGACACAAAAATTTTTTTCTCCTATCATTTCTCTGTTCTTCAGAACATGGCAATTTGAATGTATGTCAGGTCTCTGCTGTATTAAGCCACAGTAAAACATCAAAAAAGGTTAGCAAAGACTGCTGGAGTGTGACTCTCCCTCCTCCATTCTGATGCACTGCAAAGTCTCCAGAGGTTTGTAGCTGCTGAGCAAAACACAATGCAGAAGCACTGTCATTATAAACCCTGCTTCTCAAATCTTAGTCTGAATAGGAACTTCTGCACATAGAGGGGAATTGAACAGAAATAAAAATATTAAAAAATAAATCAATAGTTTTATCCACATCAAATAATTGATTGGCTATCTTTACAGACACACACATGCCCACACATGCACAGCGGCTGCCTTCAGGTTTAGCTGCTTTGGAAACCATGCTTGCAGAGCTTATGGGATTTGAGATTGAGGCAGCCAGGGATCAGCGAAGAAGATAACCCCTGATAACCCCTGAGGTGGTCAGCTGTGGGAAGCCAATGCCTGATTTGCTTCTGTAAACTGCAGACTTGCTGCATTATGAAATTACTTGCTTTTGAAGGGGAAGCAAAGCTGCAGAGCAAGAACTAATTGAAGAAAGAGGCTGCTTGTTAGTTTCCCCCAGAGCCCTGCACTCAAAGCTTACACAGCTTAGTAGCAATATCTCTAGCCCCCTTTCTCTGCAGAGGGTTGCACAGAGATGTAAACAGCCATTCCTGTGTAAGAAAGGCCTGGCTTTACAGCTGTATTTGTGCACTCATGCAGGCAGGTTCTCTCAGAGCTGCAGCCGAAAACTGGGGTCACTGAGCACGAACCCCACATGTGCTGCTGGTTAAAACAGATCATGACGTGCTGTGACCCAGTGTTAGTTTTTCTTTCGGTCTGACTGGGCTGGATAAAACATGAATGAAAAAGAGTAAAACCTCAAGGAAAAATTCCATAACCACTTAAAGTAGATAGACTGGTTCTGGTAGTATAAATGTCTGAAACCCCTCCGAAATGTCAGCAGACTCCCCCAGTCATCAAGCCTTCAGGGCAGACACTGAGAGAAGGAGCCAATCGGGGCCCAGGTAAAGCAGCAGTTTTTCTTTACGCATGGAAGCTAACCATAGTCTCTCCTACCTTCAATAACCCCTTATCTTGCAGTCTCGTCCTTTAATCCTGTTTTCTTTCCTAATCTGCCTCTTTTTCCTAAGGCAAAAGCTTTTGCAGCCATGCTCTATGTTTGTCAGTGTTTCTCCCTCTCTTCCTGACAGCCTTAGCTCGTTTTCAGAGAAGCAGTGAGCAGGAGTTTCCATGATACTAGGTTCTTCCAGATTTAATGAGAACCTGGAAAGACGAAATAGACTCTGTCAGTGCCCCAAAAAAACTGTGGTATAAGATGACCCCTTTAGCAGGTGCCAAAGAATCCGCAGGGCAGAGGGTGAAAAAGGGCATGATATGAATATCCCATCCAAAACATATGCAACAACCACATTTGCCTCTTGGTTACCAAGGAATCCAGCAACTGCATCCCACAATTGCAAGAAACAGAACTGCCCAGTTTCTTGCTTAGCTACTGTTTCTCCATGATGTAAGTACCCTGCATGCAGGTGATGGCTTCAAAACCCTCCAGCCTTCCTGGTTTGCCTGATCTGCCTAATGCTGTAGGGTTTTCTTTAGTCACATGGCCTTTGTCCTATTGAGAATTTCTCATGATGCAAAAATCTTGGTTTCCTGAGTCTCTATGAGCAGCAGTGATAAGCAATTACACTGCCGAAGTAGGAAATGTAGTTACGTTCTTCCATGACATATGAATTTACTGAAATAACTTTCCTAAGAAATCCTAGTAGAGATTTTATTTTTTTAAAATATCTTTATAGCCTTCTTGCCTCACATCTCTTCCTTCTCTGAGCCCGAGTCTTCTTTTGAAAGTGAGCTAACTTCAAAATTCACCTTCAGGTACCAGATGTTCAGTAACACTGCCTTTAATTACTTTAAATCTAGATATTTTTTAATAGCTAAACACCACATTGTGTTAAAAAATACCTGTGCATAATGTAAGCGCTCCTTTCTTTGGAAGCCAGCTTCTTCTCTGACACTTGTTTCCAGGAAAGAGGTCTTTATGTGTTGTTTTTCACTGCTGGAAATTGCCATGCTACACCAATCTAGCACCATAAGCCTGTTTACCTTCATGCTCAGGCACTATCCAGCTATCTTGAGTTCAGAAAGAGGAGAGTGAGAAGGGCTAGCAGGCATTAACGGTGCTGTTGCTGCATTTGTTAACTGAAGTGTGCACTTTGTCAAATTTCCATGCTGAATAACCAAGCCATTGCCAAGGGAGAAGCCAAACCTATACAAGGAGCCTTAATAAGATGTGGCAGTGGCTGCAGGGAGGTTACATTAACAAGAATCTGTCCATGGGCAAATTACCCAAAGCGAAAATGTTTGCAAGGGGGAAGAAAGAGGAACTTAGCTGTCTTTACTCACTTAATGTAACTAATCAGCATCATTAAGCTGTGGCATCAGTAAATTCTCAAGGAGGTTTTCAAGTGCTTATATTTTCAGGATAAATCTCTTCCAGTGCTCTGTAGCTAGAACTTCTTGTTCTGACAGCTTTGTCACCAATTAACAGCCTGCCAGGCAGAGGTACCCACTTATTCCCCTGGGGGGAAAGGCTAGCTGCTCCTGCATGTGCCAGCGTCATCCTGCAGCATGCCTGGGCCCTCTCTCCTCCATGCCCTGAGTCAACTAGCTCTCCAACACCACTGCCTTGGGGGTTTTCCCAGCCTGCTTCTGCAAGGGCAGAGTGCTGTGTGTTCTGTGGGGGGAAGTTGTTGGTTGTTGCATACCCTGCGAAGGGGCACAGGGTATTCAGAGGGAACTCAACCTGCCTGGATTGTTTTGGCAGGGAGCCAAACCTGGGTGAAAGTTGGTCCCTGAAATAGACTATCTGCATTACCACGCTTTAGTTACCTGTCCCTGTGTTTGCACCTGCCCACTGCAGCCATGCCAAGAAAGTGGTGATTTGCCAGGTAGAAAACCAAAACCTTTTAGGTTTTCTATGGTTTCATTTCTTCCAATGGCTGAACCTCTTGCTTTCCTTGCCATTGACGCTCATGTATTACTAAGGTCTAATCAACATAAGCTTTCTTTGCTGCTTTTGTTGTCCTGAACACAGACATTGCACAGAACCAGCCCACACATCAAGGTGAGGTATTTCAATTATTTTATTCTGGTTTGCACAAAGCAGGGAGCTGGGCAGTACCCCACAAAAGGCTGGCTCCCTAATCATCAAAACTTTACACAATTTATACATTTTAACAAATGAAAGCATTAACAATCATTGCTTACAGATTGTATGGGGGTTTAATTCATTAATACTCAACACCCTGTTTGCTCATTAGATCTCTCTCTTCTCATGCCAAATAATCCCCAGGCACAGTTCTTCCTTCCATTTGAGTCTGGGGTCCATTTTGAGTAGGTGGGCATTGAATTGGTGATTGCAATCTCCCACTGCCAGATTCATCTTCCCCCCAGTTACTGTTCAGTCATGGTGACTTCACTCCTGGTGGCTCTCATCCAGACAGCCCATTCATCTTGGGATTATCTTTCCTTTTCCTTAAAAGATTAGCCAAGAATACAACATTGACAGTGCAATTGCTTAGTCATAGTTGTCTAGCCACATCTACCAATTAACAACCAAAAAAATTGAAAAGTTTGATTCAAATCTTTAGGAGTTTAAATCTTGAAGAGCTCGATATCACTTCTAGCCTTTTATAGGTCCTCTCCACTTTACTCAACCACTTGTTTCCTCAAGTCATGCAACATTGCTGCCTCTCTGCCTTGTTTATTTATACTTGATAAGGGGAATAAAACGTTAAGATGGACTGACACTGACATAGAGACACTATAAGTTTATGAGTCCTATTTCTAGAGGAAATCAGTCAAGAAGTCCTTACATCTGATTGGAGGCTGTTAACCTTATCTACACCGGTAAACTGAAAAAGTTTCCTTGTGTGAGCTTTCTTTTCATTTCCAAAACAGCTTCTGGCATATCCATCAAGTGAAACAATGCTTAAGCAAGATTTCTCCCTTACTTAGACTGTACTGAGTGCCTATTTTCTCAAAATGCAGATGGAAAATGGGACTTGGATCACAACAACACAGAAATTGGCTGAGCTTTTGGAGGATTTTCAAAGATCACCAGTGTTCCTAGCAGCAGAAAAAATCAAAAAATAAGACTATTTTGTGTCCACTTTAATGAATTTTGAAAGCTTTCAATGAGCACAAGAAGTACTGTAACTAAGAATCAAAAAACTGTCAAGAAGATGAGATTTCTATATAATCCTTAGTGAGAATGGTTTTCCACTGCTTGTGTCTGTACTGCTAGGACAGACATTTGAGTGTTCTCTTTTATTGAAGCAGAAGTATTCCATTACCCACTCCATTTTAAGCCACAGTAGACTCAGCTGTAGTCAAATTATCAGCATATGCAAAACACCAAGACAACACGGTGCAATAGCTACAGTGGGAGGTCAAAATGGTTTTTTATTTGTTTTCCCCTCTGTTTTGGGGTTTGGGTTTTTTTTTGTTTGTTTGTTTTACTTGTAACAGTGATTAAGCTCAGTCCCAAAAACTCTACAAGGAAAAACAATCTTTGACAAATGGCATTTCGTTTTGTCAAGCAAAATGGCACAAGATGAAGAGGTCACCCCTCAGACACTGAAACCATCCCTTTTCCTTTGTCTTATATGCTTAGTCAAGGCCTTCCTTAAAGAGCTTCTCCACAGTACTCTGATAATTTTGTAACTGGCATACTGTCAGATGTGTTTTTTTCTCCTAGATCACCTCTGATGTGTTTCTTGGTGATTACAAAGATTCTGGCTGCTGGTTCTCAAAACCATTATCTTATCACAGTCGATTACTGAAACTCATGCTGTAGCATCACTCTCATCTCTTTAGATAATACAATTCTACTCCTTGTGTTGAAAATCATTAGTAAAAATTTAAACAAGTTACCCTCTGTACGACATCACAGATCAGTCCTTTCTCTGAGTGGGCTACTGCAGTCAGCCCTTTTGACTTTGTTTCTCTTAATCAGCTATTCCTCAGCATCCCAAGTTGAGTAACAATATATTTGCCTTCCTCATATTGTTATTTTAACATGACTTTACTGAACAGGTATTTTCTTTCTTTCAAACCTCATTGTTTCCTTTACTAGATGAGAAACTTAATTCTTTCCATAGGTTTCACTGCCACTATGCTTCTCTCCCTGAACATTTCTCTACATTGTATTACCCCGTCTTTATTTGATGCTCCCCTCTCTGAGTACTGAATGCAACAAGAAAAATTATTTCTTGTCTTTTCCTCAAGCTGAAACAGTAATCTTAGTAGGTATTAACAGCTTAGAAGTCCTTCGTTACCTTGCCAATCTATTTGGACAAAAATGTACCTAAGTCATCTTGGTTTTCTTTTAAATAGTTGAACTGTGATTTAACAATGGAATCAGTATGAAAAAAAGATGTTAAAAAGTGAAAGAAACATAAACACCCTTGACAGTATAAGTATGGAACTCTGAAGCTGCAAAGAAAGATAGCAGGTTGTGAGTATGATACCTCACGATACACCACCTATACTGGTACGGCAGTGCCTTGCTATCAGTTTCCTTCCATCCTCAATACTTTAAGAATATTCAAAGGTGACAGAGGAGATCTGTCATGTGAGGAAAGGGCTTGGGGAGAGCAGAGAATTGTGAAGCACTGACATTCAAAAAGAATGAAGCATCTGTGGGGGAGACTCTAAAAACATAAAGAAATAATCAATCCTATCATCAAGCCATGGTTCCAAGGAAGCAGCCCTTGCCTTGTCTATGGAAAGAATGTATAGCATTTCTTCAAAGACTGTACACTGCTTATGAACTTCTACCAAAAAAAAAAAAATGGAGACAGGATGAAAACACATAAAATGGCCAAACACTGCCATCTGAGGACAGTTATCGTAAGAACAGGATGAGCAAAAGGCAGTTAAGTTAACCAAGGACCTGATTTTCCCTCTCAGAATCAGCAGAACTTTATTCTGTGGGGAAGTTTTGAGTGTTTGCATGAGGCCAGGCTTGGGGTCAGACCCTTCTGTATTAACAGCCAGGGCTGCTCCAGCAAACAAACACCAACACGCCTCTAAATTCAAGAGCTGTAGTCAAGCAGCAGCTTTGTTGTATTTGCTTGATACAAAGAATTTCTTTCTTTGAAGTTTGTAGAAAACAGGAGACTACAAAGCCACCAGAGCACAGTGTTCCTCAGTTTAAACCAAATATTTTCAAGTGAGTGCTTGAGGCATTGTTTAAGCACTGCAGTGAAATCATAGAATCATAAAACAGTTTGGTTGAAGGGGACATTAAAAACCATCTAGCTATGACCCTATGGCCACCAGCTGGGAACCATCCACTAGACCAGGTTTCTCAAAGCTCTGTCCAACCAGGCCTTGAACATTTTCAGTGATAGGGCATCCACAACTTCCCTGGGCAACCTGTGCCCTCACCACCTTCACAGTAAAGCACTTTTTCCTAATCTAAAACTACGCTCTTTCAGTTTGAAACCATCCCCCCTTGTCCTGTCACTATATGCTCTTTTGAATAGTCCCTCTACAGTCTTCTTGTCAGCCCCTTTAAGCACTGGTTGGCTGCTGTGAGGTCTCCCCGGAGCCTTCTCTGCTCCAAATGATAGCAGCTGACAGATACCTTTACTGATGAAGTAAGACTCAGCTTGAAATCCTCCACTATTTTGTCTGTGCTGGGAGTCATTGCAGTGAAGACAGTTCACCACTGAGACAAGGCACAGGTGTTTACATTTGTGTCTCACACTATATAGTGGTGGGATGCAGTGAGCACCACCATGTAGCTGTTTATCTAGGCAATGATTGATTTCCCAGCTGGTGCAGCTGATACAAATGTAAGCAGACATCTCTTGTAAGGACAGCTGTGTTGTTTCAGAACTGGCATGGAGCAAAGGAGGGTGCAGGAACAAAGCTGGTACTTCCTTCAGGTAGGCCGATTCAGTCTGGACATCAGCTTGATGGCTGTCTGGACAATGCAGGGAAGGTTTGAAGGCTTTTCAGAAGAATATGGAACCCAGAGATGGACCAGATCTGCTGATCTGGGTGTTGTGCAAACAAAAACAAGAGCAGCTGCTTATATCCCAAAGTTGCATATACAAAAACGAAGTAGGAAAGTAACAAAGGCAATAAATGTTTGCATTTCTTTCAGAGGCCTTAGATTGCTTTGAAGGATTATGAGTATTATGTTAGGACCTTAAATTTAAGTGGATCAAAACAAAAAGAGGAACTAGAGAACATGGTCTGCAGTAAAAAGCCATAGAAGTAATTCAGAATTTTATTTTTTTTAATTCTCAAACTGTCTATAAGACAGACTAGTTCTTGTAAAACCAAAGCAACAGAACTGGGCTACATCAGAATTCTGTGCAGTGTTTGACTACCCATCTGTGGTATGTTAACATTTTCAAGACTCCAAAATGTTTGGTACACAAGTATTCCTTTCTGTTATAGGATTTAGATCACATGCTATTTATTCTATTTAATATTTACAGTGCATTCATTTCAACTCACCTGCTGCAATACAGTTCATTTTCAAAACATTACTTCTAATTTCAGTTCCTTTGCAAAGTCTGCCTTCTGTTAAGCTAACCCCTGGAATTCAGTTCTTGTCTAGAGACCAGAGCATGGGAAATCTTCTGAAACAACTGCACATGCTCTGCATCCTCATGAAACTGCCTGACATCTAAGGTCGCCACTGAGCTGATGTTATGCCTGCTGAGACTGGAGTCAGAACAGAAGGTGCCAACCTCCTTCCCTCTTATCTATGAAATGGAAGCAGAACCAATCATCCAACCACTACTGCTGGAGTGACCCCCACTTTTCCACCTTCCTACTCAGTCTGAACAAACATAAGCAATGTTTTGGCCATCTTTCTCTTATGGCTACACTCATCATGGTGCAGCCCTGAAGAAACCATGAACCTTCCTGGGGACAGATTTTTGTCAGAAAAGGCACTAGACAACCTGCTGTTGAGGAAACTTATCATCAGATGAAGAGAAATAAAGGCACAGTAAGTGAACTCCTTCCAGCTCACAGCAGTTTTCAGGCAGGGTAGGCAGTTTCGGGCAGGCACATGTCCTTCCAGCGCTCAGTAACTCACCTCAGTTGCAACCAGAGGTCCCAGAAATCCTTGGGGAAGTTTCTCCCAGCATCCTCTATAAGGCACAGCTGTGGGTCTGTTCACAGGTGCTCTTAAGGCCATTCTTGAGCTCTCTTCCACTCTTCATTGCTCTCCTTGCACCTAGCTCCCTGGACATCCTTCCCCACCAGCATGTTTGGCTGTTGCCACATTGATGCTGCATCCTCTTTTTTTTCACAAAACAGTGTTCTTTAAAGGTGTGTTACCATAGACAAGACAGATGCTGTACACCAGCTGGCAAAAGATGGCTTTAGCTGGTAGACCTTCTTTTGCTTGCTGGAGTAGCAAAGTCCATGGGGAACTAGACTAACAAGAAAGTTTTAGATTGGCCCCAGTATAAAGTGCCAAAAAAGTCACCATCCCTTTTATTTAGTTCTTCAGATACAAAAGAAATATGTGTTCAGCTCCTTTAGGAATTAAACCATTGACCTTTCTGAATGCCAGAGAGCCTAGAAGTAGGACAGAAGGAGAATGATTATCATATCATTAAAGCAGAAGAACTCCCGAATCTATGTATTGTTAGACCTAACACTACCCGGGGAAAAGGAGGGAGAAAAGATGCTGTTGTTAGAGGAGGATCTCTTGGAGGGCTGGCACAGATTTCTCTGATGTTTTGGGAGGCTTTTGACTCACTTCTGCGGAACACCTGAAACAAGTCACCTCCTTACTATGGTTGTTTGCAAAATGCAAGAAGCAGCACTGACTCAGATCAGAGGAGTTTTCTCCTTGGGAGAAACCTCAGAAATGTGTTTTTGAGAGAAGTGCTCAGGCATATTTTCTCCTGGACACTGGAAGTGCCTATAATGGTTAGATGACAGGAGCAGGGCAAATATTCTGCTGCTGGAGGATTTAAACTCAGGGAGATACCTTAGCTCCAGGGCAGACAGTGCAGAGTCTCTCACTTGCAAGAAGCTTCCCCTGGCCCCTGCAAAGCCTCTCAGAAGGGCACATGCAGACACCCTCATAATTCATAGCAGGTGTACAGGCACCCCATGGCAACACATACAGGTCCCTCTCCAAGCCCGCTGTGCAGGTGGGCTTCACTCCAGGATTTGTGCTAACTGCTTGGCAGCCTTTGATGATCTATTTAAAGTCAATTTCCTCTCCTGGGCCTTTGTAGGAAAGAGAGCTCAGTCCATGCCTGGGTTTCAGATGCTACAAGGACTTACCTTTTAACTGTGTAGGTGTGGACAGCCCTCACTGGAGATGATATAGAGTGGCCAGTAGCAGCCTTAGCCTGAGACCCCATCTGATGGTTCGCTGGTGCCAGACCAGGAATGGGCTGCTGGAGGCACCTGGTTTCTGTGCAGCCTGGAGGGCTTCCATATGGAGGAAGAAGTGGGTTTGATGCTCAAATATACAAGGAGCTCAGACTCTTCAGAAACCTCATTTCTCTATATAGCCAATGGATTAGCATAAGCCAGCTTCTGCAGTGAAGGGAAATGTGAGAGGAAAGGTCTGGAGAAGGCAGCATTATTGGGAGACCATTGCTAAAGTAACAGCACATTCATGCCTGTAGCTCCATTCACTGGGCCCTGGATGGGAGAATTACAGCTGAAATATAAGCAGACACCTCTGAGCCACATATGAAGTCCAGGCTGTGCCAGCAGGAACAAGTTTTTCCAGTTTGCAGCTGTGTCTGCTTGCCTGATTCACCAATGCGTTGGGAGCAGCAAGGGCAGGACAGGTGCTTAAAGCAGCAAACTACCTCAGCTGTAGGATTCTGCAGAATGCCATGGCAGACCAGGGTGCAGCTGCCTGTGGAGAGGAGAATCTGTGCCACTTTCATTGTGATAGGATCCCTCATACTTAAAGAGTCCTCCCAGGACTGAATCAGAGCCATTATTGGGAGCCAACTCAACTGCAGTGACAAGGCAGGCATTTCCTTTTACAGGCCAAGACTAGTCATTTATTTGTTGATGGCTTCTCTTTGCTCAATGCTGTATTGATGGTAACCAGATAACATTTATAAAAGTGACTCAACCCTTGTGTTTTGTTTTGTTTGGGTTTTTTTAAAGTTTCTTTCTGCCTTTGCTGACATCTGGCCCATTTGAGAAGGCATGTCCTGGACTGGCTGTGACAGCAACAAAGATCATCTATTTTCACAAGAAATTTTGACTATTCATGATAAATAAAAATTATTTTAGAAACTAAGGACTGCCTAAAGGCTTTTTTGTTTCTGCTTAAAAAAGCAGAACAAAACAACAGAAAAAAAACACAAAACAAACAAAAAAAACCAACCAACCAACCAACCAAGAAAAAACCCCAAAAATCCTGTGTTTCTACCCAACGAGGCAAACAGATTCGTGTAACAACAGTGGTGAGTTGTATACATATTTGGAAGGAAATTCAGTCTACAAATGGTGGTAGATACATCCCTACCCATTTCTGTGCTTTCAGGAAGCAGAGTACAGTGTTTCTAGTATAGGAAAAGCTGCTTCCCAGAGTTTCTGTGAACACAGTTCCAGTCCAAGCTGCAGTGTCACACTCAAAGGGGCGGAGTTAGGACTGAATAAATATTCAGACTCCGCTGTGCAAGTTTTAGCGGATGACTCTTGGTTTGAAGGGAGTTCTCTGAAACACAAGATCCCTCAGAGGGGACTATCCAGGTGAGAGCTGCTGAATGCCAGGCTTCAAAATGCCTGCACCCCTTGTGTCCAAATTCACTGTCAAGCAGCTCCTCTTTTTTTTACTGAAAGTTACTTTGGTTAGAGTTCAGTGACTCTTGCAGTATTTCAATACTTCTCAAACACAAACATGAACCAGGAACATGAGAACAGCTTTTGCACTCCTAGGAGAGTTTCTGGGAATCTGCTGAGGGATCACTGTGTCCCACAGCACTGCAGCTTGTCTTCATCTCTTCTCATTGCCCTGTATTTCTGAGGGATAAAAACAAAAAAAACTGGAGAGCTTGTGGTGCATTGGGAGGGAGAAGTCGTCCAGATCATCAGTAATGTTGCATTTGTGTTGCCAAAGCTGAGGGAACTATGTTTCCACATCTCAGTGCATGCAAAAAAAGCGGTCTCCATTTGGGCGCTATGGTTCATGCACTTCTGTGTGTTGTACCAGAGGTGCTTAAGGAAGGATTGGTGGTTACCTGGGAGGCCAGTTTCCTAAGTGAGTATCTATCACTTCTGAAGTGCAGTGGTAGAGACGGCTGCAGGTAATCAGCTACCAAGGTATATTTCAAGGCGGAAGATCAAGTAACAGGATACTGAGGTGTGCAGTCAGGGCTGTCCAAGGACAACTTCCACACAGGCATGCACCTGAGCCTGGGGCAGAAAAAATACACCCAACTTTCCTTCTCACCATACCACACGTGACTGACTGCAGCCAAGAGGGTGAGGAGGAGTGCAGGGAGCAAGGGAGCACCCAGGACAGAAAGATCAAGCACCCCCATGCCCAGACCCATCGCAGACCTGATGGCCCAAACATCCTCCTAGCACCAACTAGATACTTAATGTCGTAGTCTTAAATCTCCATTTTCTCATGTGGACATGTCTGCACAGGAGTGCACATGTGCCTACCCCCTCCTCACACGTACATAATCCCTTGACAGCTTCAAATGCATGTGCAGGGAAGAAGGGAGAGCTTTACAGTGTGAGACACTCTTCCGAGGTCTCTGGTTAAGTTGATCATGTCAAATGACAAAACCAATTCTCTCAGGTGCAACTTCAAACTGAAACTCTAAAAACAGATCTGAAGAAAAACAGTTGTTGTTATCAAACTCATCAGAAGAGCCAAAACACAGAGATAAAGAGGTTTTCTTGCACTAACCAGGAACAGAAAGAGCAAATGACCAAAAGGAAACCTGGAGTCAAAGCCAGCTGATGAAAGAGGAGACTGATTATAAAGTCTTTCTTGGATCAAAATGCAAACTGAAGTGTGAGTGGCAGTAAGCACCCCTTTAAGTCAGAGATGAAATGTCCCTATTTTCATACACAATTAGCCTCACTAGAGCAGTAAGAGCTGCCTCAAGTCTACTTAATGTAATCATTGCTTGTGGAAAATTTCCTCTTGCATCTTTGTTACAGTTTCTCCCACAACATATCTCCCTGAATAGGTGATCATTTCAGACAGAGAGTATGAGGAAACATCTGGGCCCATCTGGCTCAATTAAAGTGCCTTGTTCCAAAAGCATAACCCATCATTTTCTGTTCATCTTGTTGTATTTTCACTTTTGTCTGAAATTAGGGCACACTCAGAAACGCTAATTATTTTATGAATCATCTAACATCAGACCTAATACATCTTTTGTTGTTGTTGTTGTTATGCAGAAGCCTTGCGTTCAATTCTTTTGTCCAGTGATACCAACGTAACGCTGTCTACCTTATCTTGTTTCCCAGGCACTAAATAAAGCCTTTCTAGCAGTAAAACTGTCCATGTGTGTGGCAACATGCTTTGAATAACCAAGGCTTCTGTTTGCTGGCAAATTAAGTCTCTGCCCTCTGGCACACAGAGAGCAAGCAAGGAGGAGACAGATCCAGATCACGCTGTGTAGACAGCAGAAATGCTTTCAGCTGATTCCCACTGACGGGGTGCATCAACCCAGGGCTCTGCATCATTTGCAATCCAACAAGCCTTTCACCCCAACACACAGCAGGACTCCAAATTACGTACATAAGACCTGCTCTTGGGCCGAAGCACACTCAGTGGTAGGCACAAACCTGTGATCTCAGACCCAGCTTCTGGGCAACTCCCTGGGCAGAGGATGGGAAGCTTTAAAACGTGCTGTGCCCTGCAGCTCGCTGCAATTGTCAGATGCAGGGAAGCTGGAGGGAAGCTTATGAGAAATGCCTGTCCCCTGGTCATACCAAGAAAGAACCAGGCTGAACAGCAGGGCCTCCTGCATTGTTGCATTATGCAGATATGTGTCTGCTGCAGAAGGGCATGTAGAAGACAATAAGTGCAACTTTGGGCCAGAAGAGGAACTTTGAGTTCCACGCTTTTTAGTTGCTCTGGCAGGAAAAAGAGCAGGGGCAGGCCTCTCCAAGACATTTTGGACAGAATTTAGAGGACACACAGCAGTAGGCTGGTTTCTCTGGTCTCCTGCCCAAGCATGAAGTATTTCAAGGTGAAATAGCAGGAGCAGGAGAGCATGTCTCTAGAGGGCTGGTTGAAGGCACCTAATTCCTTTTATTCAGTTCCTTATGCTGTGGCATAAAAGGGTATGTTGCCATGACAAGAGTCACTGGAGAAGAGCAGATCCCTTCTCTGATGCTGAGCGATTAGACCTCCATTTGCATGGTCAGCTGCTCCAGTGCTTCAGGCTCACAACGCCACAGACAGTGTATCAAGCTTTCCAGAGACCCCAAGGTCTGATCAGCCCTGGAGCCATAAAAACAAACATACCGAGACCCTCTTCCAGGGGGCCAGACCACACAAGGTAGATGGATCTAGGATGGATCTGTTTCCCTGGGAAAACAGTATGCAGATTCCCAGCTATAATGTGCCGTATTTCCAAAATGTTTGCTCTGCAATCAGAGGTCTAGGACCACAGCAGGTAACCAGAACCTCAGGGTTGCCCTGCTTCCTGCAGCAGCCTCTGCAAAGCCCTAGAGCAAGCTCCTACAAACAATCCCCCCTGCAGCAATGCAGAGCCAGCTCCTTTGTGAGCCTTTGGCCTTGGGTCTGCAGCAGCCGGAGCAGAATCAGTTCTGCCTAGCAAGGCATTTCTGCCAGCTAGCACACCCCAATTACCAGTCTGTGTAGCTGCACACTGCTCATGCAAAGCCTCATGGTTCAACTGGCCAGCAGTGGCTCCCACTGCACAATATGATCGTAATCCTGGTGACTGTACAAACCATGACATTGCAAGTAGAAAGGTGGCAAACAGCTTGTGCCATCTCATCCTCCACATCCTCAGGGATTAAAGATCCTTACTGAAAGCAGGAAAGATGCTAAGTAGATGTGTTATTTGCTAGAGATCAATTACAGATCAATGTAAACAGCTGATCTCCCACTGATTTCACTTCTTTATTATATAATTTATTGGAGGATTATTCAGACAGATCAGCTGGATCCTTCTAGCACATCAATATTTATTCTGCCCTTTATCAAAAAGTGGAACTGCGAAGCATGATTTTCTTACTAAATTGTCCTGCTGGGAAGGAGCACCCATTTCTGGCTAATGCCACAGAAACCCTCTCTCTCCTGCACGAAGGCTCATGGCCCACCGCAGACCCTCTTGGGAGCACAGCCCAGGCAGCACAAGTGCCACGGTGCCCACCTGGCATCAAGGAGCCAAATCTGCCCAAGACAGGTACCCCACAGCATAGGTCTCTCCTGTGGAAGCCCCTGTTGTACCTAAAAAGTTCAGTGGAGACATGACTACAGTTATGCTTAGTGTCAGGGGAGCCACTTCAGATTTCCAAAAATGCTATAGAGAAAAAATAGATAAATCACCACTATTTCAGATGACTCTGACACTGGAGTTGCAGAGATCAATAAGCGGGTAATTCTGAGAACACCACATGTCTGAAAACAAGGCTCTGCTGTAGCACACATTTGCCTAGACTGCCAGCTGCTTTCTTGTTCATGCACATTGCTCCAAAAATAAATTGCTTCAGCATCTATAAATGGATGTGTAAAACAAGAGCAAACATTATCTCAGACAGAGTCAAACACCAGAAAATAGGAAATACATGGGCCTGTAGGGTCTATACTAAAGGTACAAAACCACAGATTTTTTAGAAGCTGTCAAAGTTACCAGAAGTACCAACCTCTCATTGCATATTCCATAGTACTGTAGGTTGCTTAAAGGACTTCACTCTCTTGGAAATTCCTTACACAAGAAAGTGGGTGTTTGTTTGCCACAAACATCTCACTGGCACTCTTGAGATTTCAGACCTTAGTCAGCCTTGGACTTGCCTTTTCTTACCTAGAAGTTGTAACCTTGCAGCTCAGCCAGGTTCAGAGAAGACCTCGAGCTTCCTAACGTGGTTTTATTAGACTGCAGATTGTGTCAGGCCTTGAACCTGTCTTTGTTTGACTTTAGTCATTTCTGCAAAATCTTTTAAGATGCATCACCTGCAATTTACCCTACTGTCTAAGGGCCACTGCCTGCTCTTGTCCTGTGGTGTTGAGCTTTTTTTTTTGAGCTATTGCCTAAGTCTTTTAACATAAATTTTGTTTAGTTTGTGCAACTGTGTGGGTCTTCCTTCCTAAGAAATCATGTCATATGCAAAGAAACAGCAAACCTGAATAATCATGGTATAATTAACCCTGTGGACCCAGGGGAGACAAGATAGTATAATCTACTAATCCATGTGAGGTTGAAACACAAAGATTACACTAAATGTACCCAAGAAAGAGAAGAAAAATATTAGCCTCTATGAACAGAGCATTTTCCTGGAAACAGGACATGGCATGCCAATGAGCAATGCTCAGGAAGGGCTAAGGCAAGATATTGATTGAGTAACTAGTGCTAGCAGTAAAGCATTGAATTTTCTAGGATAAACTTTTTACTCTTTTCCTTTTCTTATGTTGGAGAAGCCAGCTTAGAAGCAAGTCTTCATTTGGGCCTGCAAATGAAGTCACGACATGTCCATGTTCTTGGGATCCAAGAAAACTCCTTCTCCTATCACTATATGCCCTTGTAAAAGGCCCCTCTCCCTCCCTCCCTTTTAAAAGCCCCCTTTAGATACTTGAAGGCTGCAATGAGGTCACCTCAGGGCCTTCTCTTCTCCAGGCTGGACAGCCCCAGCTCCCAGAGCCTGTCTCCACAGGAGAGGTGCTCCAGCCCTCTGATCATCTTTGTGGCCTCCTTGGAACTCACTCCAACAGGTCTGTAACCTGATGCTGGGGGCTTCAGAGATGGGCACAGAACCTCAGCTGGGGTCTCACAAGAGCAAAGTAGAGAGAGAAAATTAATAAAACTCAAGCCATTTCTGAGAAAAGAGTAGAGAAAAAATTACTTGGTTTTCTTCACCTTGAACTTTAGTGACTTGCTGGGAGAAAATGCAGGGTGGGTCTGCCAGGACACAGGTAGGAGCAGTAGGTGGAGGTGTTCCCTCTCCTTTTAGTCCAGGTGGGGATCATTAAAACTGATGCAGCCTTTGTCCTGTTAAGGGATACAAAGGTACTCCAACCTTCTGCAGAACAGGAGCTTAATTTCAGAGTTCTGGATAAATGTGTGGTCTTCTAATGTCTCCCTTGTTTGCTTCTGCAGAAACTGCAAATACTTGTGCTAGGAGAAGTGTCTTTGGGAAATGAACTTGCATTTCATTCTATCTGTGGGAAAGGGTATGAAGTATTAAATGCCATCATGGATCACTGCAACAGACTTTCCAATCTATGTTAAAGATCTGAAAGATTCAGCAGATTCTGATTTTCCAGCATCAGGAATAATCTTCTAATACTATTTGCATAGCACTGAAATTAAAGAATTGCATTTATAATTTCTCAGTTGAAGCAGACACATTACACTTGATAGCAACAGAATTAAAAATTGAAGTTAATCTGATTTTATTTACCTTACACAAGATGCTTGATTGTATTAAAGATGAAGTTTCCAAACATCCTCCAGGTAAAACTCAAGCTTTGCTTTTAAGGTCTTATTTATATCAACTCCTTGTGAATTGCTGTCATTTAGGCTGAATTTTATATCTTCATGCATGAGGGTAAATAAAAGCCCTTTCTTTTTGTTTTTGTTTTTTATTTGTTATTTTAATTTGTTTGGTGTTTTTTGTTTGTTTGGGGTTTGGGGGGTTTTTTGTTGTTTTGTTTTTTAGTCTTTTGTTTTGAAGCTGCTGGGATTTTCTTCCAGATGGGAAACTGCCCAGGGCAGAACTGATTTTATGTATTTAACATGCTGACCAGGTGAATTTCATGGTATTGATGGTGGGGCACAAGAACACTATTGAGAGATTGGTCTTTTCTATGAGAACACTTGTTAAGGATGCCAACCCTGTGTCTAGTGCTGGACAGTGCAGGCAGGCACACTTTGCAGTCACCCAGGAACCTCACACCGTCACCCCAAAAACCTCACCACGTGTGAAGAAGCTTGGGCTGAACAGTCAGTACAGCCTCAGTTACTGGGAGCAAGAATTAGGACAGTACAGCAGCTTGCATGGCCAGGAAGCTTTGCATGCTTAGTCTGTTCTTCCTTCTCCCACTGCAGGCATCTGCATCTGATTATCCACACTCTAAATACCTGCACATCTGTACTAAGGTCACACCTACACACCACAGGCTGGAAAAATGCAGTGCACAGCCCTGTGCTCTACCCACTTACTCCTTAGCCCTTTACTTTCAATGCTCTTTCCAGTCATATGTCCTCATCCACCTGCATTCCCACTGCCCCCTCCCCAATTCGGAGACTCCTGTGGTGCATGTCTCCTCATTCTCCAGCTCTAAAAAGGCAGCAGAGACAGAACCTGTAGGCTCCTGAAGGGCTAAAGCAGTGCCCTGTCTGGAAACAGAAGCAGCTGCACAGCACATTCCCCAGCAGAGCTTTGGGAGAGGAGCTGAGTGACTCTGCTGCTCCTCCACTTCCAGAGAGCTGTGAGCTCTGCCTCAGGCATTATCAGCTTGTGAATTCAGACAATCAAAGGCAGCCCCTTTCCTGTAGCATTCACATACAACTACACACATGCAAAATGGTTAGTATGGCTCAGGCTTGGCTAAAAATGCTATGAGGTGCAAGTATGAAATGGCTACGAACATGTCATTCTGCCAGCAGATGGCAATCAAAACAAAGAAACATGATTAGTGACGATAACTAATTCCATGTGCAGTCAGGTGCCTTTTATTCAAGCGAACAATGCAGCTGCCACCCACTACCAGGGCACACATGACAGAAAGGTGGTGGTCTGAGAACAGGCAAAGAAGAGCTGCTTGAATTAGGAAAAGCAGAGCACACTTCTGCCTCTTCCCCTTGGATAAATTCCCAGGAAGATTCTATAAGAAACCCTCAAACACCCTCTTTCACATCTGGAGATGGTAAACAATTGCAGTTCAGCTCTCCACAGGAGACATGTTCCTCATGGTGTCTGACATACAGAAGAAGAAATACAGAGGTCTCCCAGAGGCTCATGCCTTGCCCATATGGGGAAGGAGCTGCAGCAGGTGGGCACAGAGGCAGACAAGGAGTTTCTGGTTCTAATAAGTGTTAGGCTCGCACTGGTAGGTGAAGCAGAAAAGTCTGGTCAGAAGTGAGTGGAAGAAAGAAAATGGGAGGGCAACTTCCCTACTGCCAATAGTTGATTAGAGTTGATTAGAGAAGATACTGGTAATCAAACCCTGCATTCATCCCTGGCTTCATGATGAGTGAGTAAGGGCATGAGAGACAAGTTTAGCCATAGTATACAAAAACATCTTAGTGGAATTAAGTAGAACATGCACTGGGTTCAACAGCCTTAATTCAATCCATTGAAACGCATCTGAGAGCCCAGTTCTTGTGATGCATACTTCCCTAGGATAGGCCTGGCACGTTTTTTGCCTTTAAGGCATCATAAGCTAGAACATGAACAGAGCAGGTGTGCAGCAGGAAGGAGGAGTTATGAGACATCACAGTGGCTAACTTTTGCACGTTGACTGTCTCTGGTTCTTCCTTGATGAAGGTCAGTTTTCACACAAAGTATGGTGAATTCACTACTTTAGGAACTCCGGAAGCCCAGAGAAAGATGAAATCTTGGAACCAACAACAAGAGGGCTAAGTCTTTGGGCCAAACATACCATGAGCAGCTGGTAGGAAGGCTGTCAATATCAGTATTTTTGAGCTTCATAGCAAAACTGGCAGGACTGAGGTAGTGGGGGATGGAGAGGAGCAGACCCAGTGGGAGGTACAAACTCAAACACTAAGCTAGGGAACACTCAGTGCTTTGCAACGCATGATGTGCCTGCAATGTTCAACCTTTGAAGTGGCTTGTAATTTAAATTAGCTTCCTGAGCTAGCTGGATGAGCTGTCCTTCAGATTTCATCTTGCATGTTAGAAGTGTGCTGAATAGATTGCAAATGGCTTGGCCAGGAGGCAGCCCACTGACAATCCCATCTCCTGCAGAATACTTCTGCTGTCTTCCTGCTCACCAGAACCGTGCATGAGGAAGAAAACAGTGCAGTTCACCAGCTGATAATGGCCATTAGTAAGTGAGGCCTTACTGAACATGAGCCCCTGAACACCCACACAAAACTAAATGCCTAATTCTTAGGCCTGCCAGTAGCATTATACACCAGAGAACTTCACAGCCATTATTTTGTATGTGCCCAGACCTTTGATTAGGAGCTGAAGCCACTCCAGAAGTGCTGGCAGTTTCTGAGATTACAGGAGATAAAGAGTCTCTTACAAATTCATACTAAAAGGCATCCTTCCAGTTCAAGTCTTCACTTAGCTATGTGCCTCATTTGCCCTTCATCAGTGGTTTTTGCTCAAAACTCTGACAGAAGTCCTCCTCTCACCCTCATAGCAGAGGTAGTGCTAAGTCAGAGTAAATCATATCTTCTTTAGGACTCCAGCACCCAGAGCAGTTGTCTCCAAGCGTAGATTTGGAAGGCTTTGATTGTAACAGGCTGCACTGTGCACCACAGTACATACAATTTCTGCTGCCTTTTTTTAATCTCCCATTCGCTCTTGTTGTTTTGTTTGCTCTGTTTAGTACTGAATTTACGGCCATGCTATTTCTTTGTAACATGTAGTTACATACTGATGTCTGCCACCTTGACTCTTTAGGACTCTTAACCTGCTGTGTTCTCCCAACTCAAGTCTTTCCAAATGCGCGTCAGAGCAGCCAAAGACCTTGTATATGGCAAAGAAAGATGCACTTGACCACTGTTATCCTTTGCTGCAGTGGTGAAGGACTGGACGTAGGTATCAATACATGTTTCAGCATCTTTGAATGTTAGGAATGAACTGATTAACAGCAAAAGTGGCAGCATGTTCCACACGGGATACAAGGAGAAAGATTATTCAGTGAGAAGATGCTAAAAGACCTATCTTAAATTCTTGTAAACTAATCAGACTATTCAAAGGAGTACATAGAATATGAAAAACATTAACCAATTATGCTGGCTTTTCCCTAACAGAGTTTGCTTTGCTTGCTAATGCTTCTCTTTCTTGCCCCATAAATATCCCACCTATCTTTCTTTGGTCACGCCTGTCCACTCTCCTATATCCTCCCTGTTTTCCACCCTTCTCCTTGGGGAACCCCTATGGTAATCCTATACTTCTGTGCTTTTAACTTTTAAACAAACTTTCTCAATGTCATTGAGTGGCTTGTTCCCAGCTACGAAAGATGCCCATTCTTGTTTGGGAGCATGGAGTCAGAAAAGGCTTCTGGGCATCTTGCTAGGTTATTGCTACTCTCCCAGCAACAACTCGTCCTTTGCTTTCCAGCATTTCCTCAGATTCCTGAGATCCATAGTCCTTCATCACCTATGTCTCACTCTCTCACCATCCCTACAGGCTGCTCATTCCTCCCTCCCACCTCAGTCTTGCCCACTTGCTCCTGCCCCTGTTCCCTTTGATTACTGCTACAAACATAGGCAAGAGCACACAATAGTGTTGCACCAGGTCCTGTGTGAGAATCCCCCCAGCCCAATACAGGCAGTCTGTAACATTCAGCTGCCAAACCCCAGAGCACAGTGCAGGGGCATCCCTCCAACAGAAGGGACACTTCTGAAGAGCCACTTGGTTCCTAAGAGGATCAGTCATCCTGAACATACTAGGGAGAACCATTTCTCTAACATACACATACCATTCTGAAAGAGCAGGGCAAATGTTTTGGGTGTTCAGGTCTTTTCTCCCTTGATAAAGAAAGAAACATACAAAGTCATTTTGCTTGTTTTAATTGATCACTGGTTACGTTGTAACACATTTCAAAGCAAAATATTCTGTTCAAGGACATTGTACCAAACATTAAATCTACTTTTAAAGAAGGCTTAATTTGACTATATTACCTTTATATACATACAGGTATAATTTTCATTTCACTAGTAGCAAAATTACACAATACATTGCATTTGCTGAAAGATAGCGGAAAACAGGACTTGAGTGTCTGTTCTGTCCTTCCACACATCCCAAACCAGAAAAAACCACAGGAATAGAAAGTACAATCACAACTATAAGTAAATACAATAAGGATCTCAGAGCAAGCCAAGACCTTATCAGAGATGACAATCACTTCTAGAAATCTACATTGCAAATATACAGTACATTCCACTAAAGAGTTTTGGGAGTTCTCACGATGCGTCTTAATCCCCTTTTGGTAATAAAGCTTCTATAACAACATGAATCCTTCATAAAAATAACTGAACTCATATTTTTGGAGCATATGTCGGAAGCTTAATGCAGTCTAAACTGCAGCCTACAATAAGCTCACCCAAACAGAGAGCAAGCAAGCACTGCAAGATTGATTAAGGTCAGAACCACAGCTCAGCTCCCAGGCACTGGGCAACTGGGAGCTAGAGCTGCTCTGCACCAGGGACAGACTCAGAGGGTGGGGAATTATACATTCCTTTTACAGCTTCGCAGGTCAATTGCCTGGAAGTTCTTGACAGAAAATGTGGACTGACTCATACATGGTTAGTTTGTACTTATTTACAAAGCAGTCGTTACATTGCAATTGTTAGACAATGAAGGACACAGCTAAGGGAGCAATGAAGTTTTCACATTGATGCTAATCCCTGAAACAATCCTGTGAACAGCAGAGAATGCAGCAGTGGCCAACAACCATGCAAACACTCTGCTACTGCCGGGGCAGCTGCAGTCTGGCCTTGGGAGGTGGAATGGTGTGCATAATCCAGAGCCCCAGAGGGCAGGTGGGATTTCAGTCTGCTTTGGTTTGTGCAAAATACTAATCTTATATGCATGCAAACTTTGAGACACAGCCTGCAGAAAGGAACTATTGCTCTGTGCTTGGCAAGCCACTGGAGGAACTCTCTAGAATTATCAAGAAAATGGAGGTAAACAAGGCATTTTTCATGAGTACTAGTTATCCTCACAAGCGCAACACCAAGGACTTTGCCACAGTTGCAAGGAAATGTACTTCATCAGCACTGTTGTAGGTTTTCCATTCTGTATTTGCTGAAGGAAGCTACCACTGACTAGCAAAATATCTGCATTTGATCCAACCAACAGCGCAGAGGAACTTTTCTGTCCAGGCTTTATGTCTAACTAACCACTAACACCCTTCACTGCTCTCATGGAACTGACAGCACTAAGAAACACCATGCCAGGGCTGAAGACACAACTGACTTCCTCCAACAGGGTCAAAACACATCACTCGTTTCCATTAGGCAGGTTCCAGCCACACACACTCCTAACACCAATTCTTCTTCTCAGATCTTTATTTTAAAAGCTATGCCTGGCTCTCCCGATTTAACAGCAATGTAACAAGCAATTTAATTAATCAAGTGAAAACCTGCCTTAGCATTTTATAAACCCTACTTTATAGAAACTTCTGCCAAAAAAACCCCCAAGAAACTCCAAAAGCAAACAAAAAAAAACCCAACAAAAACCCCCCAGAAACAAAAAAAACCCTCCCAAACCAAAAAGCCAGACTTGGTACTGCCACCTGCTACAGTCAGTCAGGAGGACTCTAAAAGGGCTGGAAAAGCAGCTACAAACCAGGTTCTCTCTACTAGCCTAGACCTGCTTTTGGCAGAGGTAGGTAGGAATAGGTCAGTGAAGACAGAACTACAAAACAGCATTTCAGATGTAGTTTAGAGCCTGGGTGTTCTTATCTACTCTTCATTTAATCTATTTTGCTTTGTTTTTCTTTGCTGTTGCAATAACCATGTCAACCTACCTACTTTTAAAAACTGAACCCTGGTAGGCTGCAAAAAATGCATGGCATTAGTCAGTTGTAGTCACCACACAGAAGAATGACCAACCTGGGCCGGAAGGCACCACAATTTGCTGCAAGAGCCAAGGAGGTGCTTCACCACAGAACTTCAAGTGCCACATGCAAAGCCTGGTAGGCAGAGTATTAACCTACTCGCAGCACTCAGTTACCTCAGCCTCAAACTTCACTGTCAGAAGATGTAGATATTAATTCCAGCTTTCAGGGCATGGCTTCAACACTTCAAAACTTAGCTGTGCAGTGAATCGTAAGCATGAATTGAAAATACACATTTGAAGCAAAGAGAGAATCCAGTCAAGTCGCTGATGAATCACTTTTTCTGTAGCCTTTTCTAAAAGCATTTCAGCTTGCGGACACTAATACAGCCATAGTGAAATGTGTGTGTAGTAATTTGAGCACAGTCCTATTCCATACACTAGACAAACAATTAACAACAAAGTACAGAGCATGCAAAAGGTTGAAAAGCCCTTATTTCCAGATGTTCTACCATTTTTTAATTACTCTTTTAAGGTGAATTCAAACAGAACAGCTGGGCCTTTCTTCCAAATGGCACTTTCCCTTAAAAGCAACATTAAGACTCCATATATGTTCATATGAAATATACCTTAACTTCCCTTTTCCAGGTCCCTCTAACTAAAAAGAAATTAATATATAAGCCTAACACTAAGAAGCACCTTTACTGGTCCTCTTGCTGCTTTGTGTTTCACAGAAAAACCTTCAGCTTATTATGTTACAGGCATCACTTGAATTTTTTTTTTAATTTTCAAGTTAGAGTTTGCTTACAGTGCCTTACGAAAACACCCATTATTTGCACATTCTTGTACAGCTAAATGACAGTTACCAAAAGAAACTTCAAAGCCCTATCTGAAATAGCTTCCATATCGAGATTTAAAATTTTACCAAACTGAGCCTCTTCCACAATCTTAGCAGCAAAATTCAACTACATAGAAAGAAGCAGGATAGAGAAATGAGCCAGTTCCCCCATTGAGAACCAGACCTGACTAAGTCACACAGTAAGTTGAGCTGTTCTGTCAACCCAACTGAAATTTCAGTACTTATCAAATAGCTCTTGGAAGAATCTGCAGAAAAAGGTCATGATTTTCCATAATTTTAAAGAGAATCAATTTCAAGAGATCTTCAGTTCCCAATAAAACACTTGCAACTCATGTTTCCCTGCTCACTTAAAATCACATCTAAAGTCTTTCTCTGACATTCCAAGAAAATGTTGCAAGCAAGAGGAGAGAAATAAAAACAGATTAATGCAGACATCACCCAGAAAATGCTACCAAATACACAAAGCAGAGGAAGATACTTTCCTCCCAATTTTCAGGTTTTAATTTTGTAAACACCTATTTCAATGAAAGAGCAATTAAAAGTGTGTGCCTCAAAATAAGGTTGCCTGTGGGTTTCTGAAATAGTCCTTCCTAATTCAAAGCAGCTCCCTCAGAAATGCTGTCAACTGTATAAAGGACTAAATCAAAGTCATTATACATCTGTATGTGTCTTTTTGAACCTATTACTAGGCAGCATTTGCCCTAGAACTGTAAAGAGCCATGCTGGTCTCCCGCAAACCTATTCTACCAGCAGAAGACTTAATTTCCATGGATGGAAAACACATACACAAAGAATTAATGAAGTGTCCCAAGGGAAAAAGATTAACTCTTTAAATCAGACAGCAAGTTACATACTTTTATGAAGAAATCTACTGATATTTAAGACTGCTTCAAAGCAGTCACTGAAATAAAACTGCAGCTATGAGTAATATACAATCTTTCTGATCCATAACTGATCCTGGATTTGTATTTAAAAAAAACAAAAATCACAGCAGCTGAATATATATGCAAATATACACAAAACCTTTGATCAGAGGTTAATAAGTAACTGTGTTAGATCAGAGCTTAGAGACTCTAAGTTGCAACCTGAGTTCACAGGTCTCTAACCTATCAGCTCTCAGGCTGGTGTGGCAGTGGAAAATCTCACCCAACACACTCTTCAGGTAGCATCAGAATCTCGTGTTTTCTGTTCAGATGTTACTCAGCTGAACAATCACATCTGACAATGGCACAGCCTCCCTCTCGTGTAAAAAGGCAAGATGATAAAAATATCCCCTTGAATGCCCAACTGCACTGTATCAAGAGACTGCTGACAATGATTTAATACCCCAACACTGATTTTCAGTATTTTCAAACTTGATATGAAAATTGCATTTTGTTATTACACAGAGTATAACAGTCATTGGTCATTTGCATTCATCCACTCCAGCACTAGTGAAAAAGTGCCTTCTGAATAGGGATGAGAAAGCATGGCAAGTTTTGTGACCCAGTTGTGTCTCTACTCATCTTGCACTAGGCAGTGCATGGAAGGTAGGTGAGCAGAAATGCAACAGATACACCCCATGTTTTCACACACACAGATGCCATGCACATCTCAAAAACACAGAAGTTCAGACATGCAGCAAAAATGTATTAAAGCACTTTAAATGCTCTCCAGATGATAATGAGTAATGTAATACTCACTCAGACAAATGAAAGCACAGTAAAATGTTTGTGCTTACACTTTAAGTTTCAGAATAACATCATTTCTATCAGAATATCTGAAGCGCAATGAAAGAAATGCTCCACTGAAATCAGAAGAAAGAGACACCATTTAAAGAACTAGGAAAATAAGCACATGTCACAGTACTGCCTTCCAAAGATTAATAATAAATAACAAAACAGCAGGAACATGCAGACCTTGAAGTCAAGATTTGTTTCTAGATTCATGATATGTAAAAAAAGTAAAAATCAAGAACAACCCTGTCTGACTTCCCCACATCTGGGGTCTTTTTGGCTAAACAGATGTCTGTTACTTTATTGTAAGGAACACAGGTATTGCCAGAAAACATTATTTACAGAATGATTATCAGATAGATTACATAAAATACAGATGAAAATATACACCCTTAGGTTTGAGATAAGCCAAGCAAATTGACGGTTACTAACTAAAGCACTTTGAAGAAGGGGACAGGCACCAAATATCAAAACTGAATCACAAAACAAAAGTAACAGACAAATTTGGGAAAGTAGAGGTACAGCAAAGATCAGTGAAGTTGGAATGATTTATAATTAATACTAGTATATCAGAAATTATTTAGCTTCATTAAAACTCTATTTTTCATGTATAAAACTGAAGAGAAATATTTACTCCCAGACTGTGATTTCTACAGGTACTGAGCAGCTTTTTTCCTAATGCATCTGTGTAATGCTTTGTACTCTACATCTTACAAAATACATCCCCACATTTAAGTGCATGACTAGAAACTGCGCTGAAATCATGGAAAAGTGCTTCGTAAATCACAGGCGCAATAGTAACAACAGTGCTCAGCTCCAGTTTCTGGAAGCAGTTCTGTGAAAAATGAAGTTTTAGAAGAGGGACTTTGAACCCTGGTTTTCGAACTCTGACCATGCATCATTCAATTCCATGAAGATCATTTTGGCATACTGCTCATAAGGTTGTCCTGTGGCCTGAAAGAAAACAGAACACATCATAAGCATAAAAATACTAGGAATAAGGTGACTTAGGAAAGATCCCACTCCTTTTTATATTTGTTGTCTTATTCAACAACCTTAGATTTGTGAATATAATTTTGAACTCTCTTCAACCTTATCCAAAGCTTGCCACAAGTATTTTAAACAAAGCCAAGCCCTTGGTTTCCTTGCATTATCTTCAAGCTTTCAGTGCAATTCATAAATAACTGAAACTTAGATAAAAACAGTTTTCAAAGCTGTTTTCATAAATAGCTTTAGTTATTTCTACTTAATCATCAAATAAGTAATTCTTGGAATTGCTTCCTGAGAGACCTTGCAGTAGTGTATAAGGATAAAATCTGAGCACTATTTGAGACAGATCCTTTTGGATGGAATTTTGTGGAGAAAAATATTTTACTGACTGTCAATGATGTGAAGATTCAACACGAATGATACAGCACTTCCTGTGTAATTGCTTCCATACTCAGAGATAGTGTGCTCCCTATTCCATGGCTATTTCACAGCAGCCCTGACTCTGGGCCAACACAACCATTCAACCCTCAGGGTTAATAAAGACCCAGTCCCAAAAGACGAATTATTTTACCAGGTTCTTTCCAACATAAAAGGGAAGCCTCAGAGCCCTCTCCAGCATTCTTCCCCTTCTCCTGCTGCTTAGCCTTTGCCAGCTGCAGTACTGTATCAACCCTTTTAGGGAGTGCTTTAAGGGATAAGTGGCAATAAAAAAAGAACAAGAAAGAAGACTATGCCTTAATGAGAGCCGTGTTCTGACAGTGATGTGCTGACAGGCTTACAGAAAACGCTCAAAAAAACACCACAAAGGTGAAGGAAGCCACACAGCCAAGAATACCAAAGGACTGGGGGGAGAAAAAGGCCCCAAGAATGTGCTGGTTTTTTCTGTTATGGACATAAGATGACCTAAGATTTAGATTACTGCTCACTGAACCACCAGTGATGGTAAGCCTGAAAATTCAAACAGATATATTCAATGCTTATCTTCGTATCTAAAAACCAGCCCAGAGCAATAGCTCAGCACAAGACGCTACCTTTACAGATTGGAAGACTAACAAACAATGGAGTCCATTAAATATTTTAAGAAGACAACTGGAATATCATACTCATCAAGTATTTTTCATATGATAATGTTTACTCTAGTAAAATTCTTTTTCTCAAGTAAAAATTGTTTAGTAAACAAGGTTCACCAGGTTTTTCCTAACAGTTTTGCTATGGCAGCCTCTGAGTCTCCATATTCAAGTGTCTAATCCTAAAATACCTGAAATATCAGCTCACAGAAATAAGGCAGATGCCACTAACCAGCATTAAACCTGCAAGCAGTCAATTAGAACCCAGTACAATTGACTTTGGTACACAGTACATCTTTCAGGGGATCTTTCATTTGTTCACACTTGTCTGTTGAATTCTGTTCTTGTCAGGAAGACAAGCAAAATCCTGTACTACCTGAATGTAGTAAGAACACCACAGAGTGGAAGCAAAGTGAAGAGCGTCTAGGGTGCAGATCAAGAAGCAAGGCATTTGCCAGTGTCTAGTATGGTGTGGTAAAAGCAGTTTGTACTCCTTCCAAAGCAAAGAAGATCAGAGAACCACACTTACCTTATCTGGATGAACTACAAGCACTGCCTTCCTGTAGTACTTCTTTACTTGTTCAGGAGTTACTAAATCTGCCATGCTGACTGGTTTCCACTTATTTTCCCCTTCCCAAAGCACTGTATGAAGAGTGGATATTAATGCTCTGATATTTCTCTCCTTTCCTTCAATCCATTCAAGAATCTGGGAAAATCAGAATACACAGAACTGAATGCAGCACTGTAAGGATTCTCACTCTATCTACAGACATAACCTTCACTCTATGCAAGACTACAAGATTAAGACTCAAGTACCGTTGTCATACTACACTAATTCCCTAAATTCAGCTGTCTTAGTTACACAAAAGTGATATTTTTTGTCTATCACTAGGGAGTAGCTCATTGTTATTAGTTTATTGCAGAAATTCAGTCATTGCAAGAGAAATTATTGACATAGTTACATATTACAAACCTCTGTAAAATTAATGACAAGGAAACTGTCAGGAGTAATTAAAAACATGTGTTGCGACTAGATATTGCATTAAAATTACATTAATCTTGTACCCATGAGGGCACAAGATTAATTTACTAAGATTCTTACTTGATTTATAAAAACACATAAATGTACAAGCATTGTACAAATGATCATGTATATTAATAATCTGTGTTTACTTAAGCAACCTGCAGAGCACAAACTAAAGTGTTCTTTGAGATATCTCCATCAAAGTTATTAGAGTAACTGGCTATTTCAGACTTTAACAGCAATATTCAAGTCACTGATGTAGTGATGGTGTTTTCATTGAATGCTTACGTAACATGAAATTTCTGCCACCCATCAACAATGAGCATGGTAAATAAAAATACCTATTTTTTATTTTCACTTGCAGTGATTTGTGTTAAAAGGTAACCATGCAAGCTGTGCACTCTCTCTTCAGGTAGGACATTTTGTGAAAACAAGTTTCAGCATCCCTCCAAAGTTCTTTTACAAACCTTTCTAAAACCACAACAAAACTGAAAGGATATTAATATGCAATGTTATCAATGAATAATGCTTCAAATAAACAAAAGAATCTGAACAGCTGATCAGCTAACATTTCCCAAATTAGTTATATAGCCTGTTTCCAGAATTGCATCTTCTAGAAATTTCTTAGGAAGCAGTAGCACTTGTTAACCAGTAAATACAAGGACATGGTTACCCTGAACGCAGCTACTCATCTGCCTGTTTTTAAAGCACAGTTTTGTATTATCAGCTAAATACATCTTTTCTAAGGAGATTTATGGGAACACTCGAGATAAAGAGTAGCTCTAGCTTCAAGAAGCAGGAGTTTGACACGAAAACTTGTTCTTTAATTCTCCCAGTTTAGCTGAAAGAAACAAACTTACATTCCATCCACACATTTCATTCTATTTTATCAGAACAGGATAGAGCTTATTTTTTTCCCAGTAGTTGTTGCTGTGTTTTGGCTTTAGTATGAGAGTAATGTTGACACAACAACTAAAACATTAGTGTGTTATGTAGTTCTTCCCGAGTCAAAGACTTTTCAGTTTCCCATTTTCTGCCTGTGAGCAGCAGCACAAGAAGCTGGGAGGGAGCTCAACCAGAACAGCTGACCTGAACTGACCAAGGGGATACTCTGTATCACAGAACATCATGCCCAGTACACAAACTGGGGGGAGTTGCCTGGGGGCCATCCACTGCTGCACAGCTACAGGCTGGACACTAATGAGCAGGTGGTGAGCAATTGTACTGTGCATCACTCGTTTCTCTTGAGTTTTTATTCCCTGCTTTCTTTTAAATTATAATAACTATTACATTATGACTACTACTAGTATTATTATTATTCCAACCCAGTCAAGTCTATTATTCTATTTCACTTTATCTCAATTACAAAACCATTTCTATCTCAATATGTGAGTATTACCTTTTTCTTCAATTCTCCTCTCTATCCTACCTCAGTGGGTGGAGGGCAAGTGGCTGCATTTAAACCATGACCATTAATTTTTCTATTAGTAATTACATCCTTCAGCTCTGTTATCAGCAGTTCTAAGCATAAACTCAGATTTTCATTTAAATAAAAATCACTGTAAACAAACCTTGAGTTTCAAGGGGTCCATATCTTTAGACATTTCTTGTTTTCTCATCTCGGCAATGGTCTTTGGTCCCTTTTTATCAGATTTTGCAGAAAATCCTTGATTAGATAAGAGATCCTCAAAGTCATTTTCTGAAACTTTTGGCTTGTGACCTATGAAGGAAGAAGTACATTAAACAAAAAGTTACATAGGAGAATAAATTAATGAGGGAAATACGTTGCACTGAGATATGCATGTCATCTATGAGTACCATGATAAATATTCTTCAGTGACTCGATCAAACTCCACAAGACTAACAGAAGGATAGGAATAAAAGGAACCACTGACAAGCTTTCAGTCCAACAGAAGAGACAACCTCACATGTATCCATCTGACTAAATACTTGCATGTCCACTTTTTTAAAAATGGGAGTAGACTTGAGGGAACACACATCTATCCATGATTTTGGAAATTATTCCTTTTTTCCACTGTAAGTGAATTCTGACTGCTATGCAGCAGTCTTTCAAGTCACCAATATTCTAGTTGAACATATGTAGTCAACATCTAAATCCTGAAACTTTCATAGAAGAATGAAGGGATAAAATACCAACATGAATATTTGTTATAGAACCAACACATTTCAGAGAACTGCAGAATAACTGAATTCTGAAGATATTATATAGTCCAACTCCCAGTCAAAATAGGGACACCTAGGTCTCTGTCCAGCTGAGGTACATCTTTTCAAGGGAGAGGAATTACAGCATCCCATTTCATCATTTCATCAGGCCAAGTCATCTTTTTGCCTTGTTGTACAGACTTCAATATGATGTAACTTATGCCCACTGCCTCTCCATCCTGTCACTTCTTTCCAGATACAGAACAAAATCATTTCAACCGAAAAGTACCTGCTGTTCATTTATATGCCAGTTAAAGGGAGGTATAATCCTAATACCAACACACCAGGAAAATAAAATTTTCCAAGAAAGTTGATGCAGAAGTTTTGCCTATCCCTGTAACTCTAGGTTTGCCTATTCAGTTGGAACATCTTAAAGGACTACTTCCAAGTATGATACCACTTGGTCATGATCCCATATCTGTTTGAAACAAGTTCCCGTAAATTTCTCAAGAATAGCTACTATTTTTCAGCTAGGAATAATGTTGCATCCCTTTAACTGTGTCACAAATAGACTAACATGAAGCAACATTATCAATCATCTCTCCCCAGATCAAATTTACTTTTCTAAGCCCAGTGTTACAAAACCAGTAGCCATGTGGGTGAGTAAATATAGATTTGAGACTTTATGCCCAAACTTGCACAGATGTGGGCCACTGTCAGTTTGCCTCCATTATATACCAGCATAGCTTTGCAAAAGTAGGATACCAGATTTGCTAAGAACTTCTGTTTTTGTTTTCTACTAGGTACAACCTAAACAGAAATAAAAATATGAAGGTACAAGAGCTACTGCAGGTAACAGTGCACCCAACTAACTTCACATGGGCCATTGTAAATAATACATTCATAAGATTTACCAAAGCTTGGGGTTCTGACTCCTCGTTCTTCTCGTCCTCCAATAACACTGAAGTTTACTGTGTAGTTGGGCTTAGTTGCTGTGCTGGATTTAGTCTGAGACTGCCATGAAGTAGTTGGTGGTTTTACCGATTTCTGCCACTGATTTCCCAACTTCTGAGAAGGAGGAGTCTTCTGACTAAATCCACTACTCAGGAGTCCACCACTGGAGGAACCTAAAAATAAATACTAAGTCAGCTATTCAGTGTGGTATTTGTTACCTGTTTAATACAAGTGAAACAGTTCAGTCTTGACACACAACCACAAAGTTAATTCACAGTGATATCACTATACAAGAGAAAACATAATTGGAAAGTGTGGGTAAAGCGAAGTTAAGAGTCTCACTAAAAAGGAACTTGGATAGCAGGAGCTAGAGCCATTATTTAAAGTCTTTCAGCCTCTTACAACCCAAGTTCTCCACCTTTAATAGAAGCATCCCCTCTCATCTGCTGGGTCAGGCATGTGTTGGGCCAGAAGATAATTTGGCTGTGACAGTAGTTCTGCCTCCCAATTCATTACACTTCAATGTTTGTTAATATGCATATGAAAACCAATAATCAATTATATGATCAAAAAAGTAAACATATTGAGAATGTTTTCAAAAGAAAGCTTTCCAAGTCTCTAGTGATTTCTTCCACTACTGTTTAAGAAAGATGAGAAGATTATCCTACAGCAGCATTCACAGAGAATATTGCACGGGAATCAAAAAGACACTGCAGCCGGCAGGAGATACTGCTGTAATCACCCCAGTGTGGCATATGCCAAACTACTCTGGGTATACACAGCAATGTAAGCCAAGTTTACACTTTCAAAACTGTTTCTTCACACTTCAGCTCTCTCAATAGCTCTCTTCTGTAGCTGCTGCTCAGTTATAACTTGCACAAGAGAATGTCTTCTGAAGGCCATGTATGAGATACCTTACTACACCTTCAAGTACCACACCTGAGAAAACATAGTAATGCAATACAACACATGAGGAGATCTAGGAATGCACTGACTATTTCAGGAAAGCATTCAATTACAGTAAATTACCTTGTGAAATCTACAGAAAAAAAATCTGTTACTAGCCAGAGTACACAGCCTTGCATACCGAAAAATTATCTCTTTCTACTATTCTTTCAAAGCATTCTACGTTCATTATTCCAGTATTCAAGGCCAACAAATTCTTCCTGCAGGACAAGCCAATGCCTCACTATTCACAGAAACTCCTTAATACCACACTCCTACTTTCTGATACAAGACCATTACTAAAAAAGAAGAGCATAGTAACACCAACTAGCACAGAACACTGTTGGTATCCTACCATTACCCTAATACACTACTTTTAACTGCCTTTAGCTAGTTGTTCATTTGTTTTATATAGCATTCATATATTTAAGCAGTTCACACTCTCATAAATTCTCTTCCAGAATAATAACTTGTATGTGGAGTCCAAAAACTCCTCCAAAAATTAAGTACTCAGTCTGAATTCCAGTTCTTATAATGCCTTGAAAATTCATTTCAAGACTGAGAAGGTTAACTGGGACAGTGACATCTGTCTACTTATTAATGTGGTCCTTTTCCCTGAAAGGAAACTGAAAGACTAAGGAAATGATCTCAATCCTGCCAAGATCAGTTCAATTTCTTCCACTGGATTCAGAGTGTGCTATATCTGCATCTTCAAGTAAAAGATAAATTGATTATTTTTTTACTGCCACACTATCTGTAGATTTAGCAAATCTATATTAACCCAAATTATTCAATTAGAAAGTTTTTGTAAATTGTCTACTGCCAGCAGCCTGTGCTTCAAAGCAGAATTCTGCAAGTGATTACACACAAGCAACATAAAGATGTCAAACACTACATGTTACCTGGGGCTTCTAGAAGATGATTCCACTGGTACTCAAGTCAATACACAACGCTAACTGCCGTGGCAGCAGGGTAAAACCTGTCAGCTCCAAGCTAAGGGAAAAACACGTTTCTGCAATTCAGCAACACTACACTATTCTGAATCATTCCTTGTACTCTTGGCAGCTGGTCACATCTACGGTATTGTGAATTCTGAAATGCAATGGCCTCAACTTCTTATACTGTCTTTCATTTTTCTGCTCTTTGAGAATGTTGCAGAGCTAATTCCTGAATTTCGGATGAATATAACATCCTGGCATCAAGTGTTACTCTGCAATGTGTCTTATCTTCCATAACTCCTTGTGCCCACCACTGCAAACTGACAAACATTCGTAATGCTTTTGGTACTCATGTACATGTATGGGCTTGATTTATGCTCATCTCACAAACGTGGCAGATGAGAGAAGAAGAGTTATGAAGGTCCACTGAATTCAAAGAAAAGTACAGACTTAACAGGAAAACAACAGTCACTTTGGAACTAACAGATTTAACTAATTTAATCCAGCTTTCATTTTATATCCTTCAAGTACAGTACTAATCAATGCTAGATACGAAGCCTCATGTTCAGTTACTGAATCAGAACCCCATTTTCTCTTACCATCTCAACTAGATTCTGATGCAACAAGTACTTTTACTGTTTCTATATCACAGGTGTGTTTTCTTCTGATATATTCTGGATGTTTCACACAGTATCTGCAAGACTCAGTCTTTTCTTGTTACTCATCAGCTCTCAGCAATTGCCTCAAGTTGTTTGTTAACAATTACAAGCAAACACTTTCCTTATAGGTTGTCAGTAACATTTTTTAGTACAAGAAGCAAATCAAACAATAGAGGCATTGAATATAGTCTCTCAAAAGTAAGATCTTACCTGGAAGACCAGACCCCAGATTGGCAAGATCAGCAAAAGGATCAAAGTTCTGAGATTTTGCCTGGCTGAAAGACAGACCTGAAGATGCACTAGACAGGCTCCCTGTGGTAAAAGCTTGACCTATATAATAAGAAGATACATCATGTACCTGATCTATTTGAAAATTGAGAGAATGAATAAAAGTACGATTCCCAGAACACCTCATGCAAACCTTCTCTAGATTCTGCTTCATGACATCTTTTACCATGACAAGAATCACCATTACTATATAGAATTGAAACTATTTCATTCCTCTGTCTTGAACTTAAATCTGAAAAACTACAAAAGTGCCTTACTAAAGCACCATTTAAGCAACAAAGCAAAAATGCATGAGGTCATGTTCAGCAGTTTCAGGGGATGAAAATGACCAAATCTGAGTACTCCTCATTCCCTCTAATGAAAAAATTTAATTTTACAATACCTTCACTAACGGGCTTCAGCTGTGGTGCTGCTACATTACTGGCTGCTGAAGAATCTGCCCAAGAATCCCATCCACTTAAGAGATCTGGGTGGCTTGTAGAAGATGATATTTTAGGTGGTGCTGGTGCCAGGTTCCCTACAGAAGAAAAAAGAAATCTTACATTTTAAGAAAACCATCACAATAATGGATATTTTGCTAATACCAACAGAATGGGTATCACACTGTCTGCTACAATGATCAACTACGTAGCTTGCTTAAATTCCTCAGTAACGCAGTTATGCAGGGAAACAGGACTCAGAAGGGTTTTACCAATGGAATTCCTCCATTTATATTTAAAACATCTCATACACTTCATATATAAGATATTTTCATGCACAAGTAATAATATGATTTTAACAGCTTAGGTCTCCTGGGCAAAAGCACTAAGGCATGGATTTAGATCAAGCTGCTGCTCCTGACAACACAAAAGGTAAGCAGAAAGGAGTAGCACTTCATGAAAGGTGTTCTTTATCACTCAGCAATCTGAGTCCTACACTGGGTCACTTCAAACTGCAGGTTTGCCTAACCCAGGCCTGTTACAACAAAGGGAGCTCTTGACCAACTAATAACCCTCTCAGGTGCAATACATGAATGAATGCATGCAATTAATGAGAGGAAGAGTCATTTCTTCTGGGAAAAGATTGAGAATCTCTAGCTCCATGGTTAAAAATCACTTTTCTATACGAAAAACAAACACATTCTATCTAAACATAGGTAATGAAAAAGGATCCAAAGGTGCTTCCACTAACTCCTACAAAGCTGCATCCAACACAAGGCTGTAACTGCCATCCCCAACATTTGCAACTGATTCCCCACTTACTCACTCACCTCACAGTGTGAGGTGAACCTTCCTCAGAATGAGAGGTCCTAGGTATTGCAACACTCAAAGCTGCATGCCAGCTCTGAGCATTCTCTTTGAGCAGAGCTTGTGGAGACTCACAGTGAAACAGTACAGCTCTTGAATATAATCCCTCCTTCAATGCTATGACAACAGTCAGTACTACAGGGAGAGGTGGTATTTCAGTAAAATCAAAACATTTAGTAGCATTCTAAGATATTTCAAAGATATAACATCTAGAAAGTTAACCCAGCCATCCTTACAAAAACAATGACATTTTGAGGCTTTGAGTGTTTTGACTACATCAGAGCCTTTCATTTCTCTCAGCTTCTCAACTTTACATCCAGAATACTAAATCCCCTCAACTTAACGAAATATTAGAAGAAAATTAAAATCCCCTCTAGTACCTCAATCCACTAATACTATTTATACTTAGATTTTACAGTTGTAAAGAGAGCACATCAAATACTCTGCAAAAAATGTCTGCCAAGAACCTGTATTTCAGCAGTATTCTCTGCTGCAGGTGAACGAAAACATCAGAATAAAATGCAAGAAGCACCTGCCATTTCCAGTCCTTTCTCCAGACTTAAGCTTCACCTCCCTGACTCTGAAACATCTGAGAAACAGTACATATTTGCCTCAGTACTCAGGACCCCAGCTATCTAGTGTCACTGGCCATAAACCTCAAACTATCCAGCACTGTCTATTCCTCCGTTTAGAAGTTTGCTCACTTATATGCCACTCCCAAATCATTAGCAGGCCATGAATTACTGTAAGTATCAATTTTTGAGCTACAAATTATTTTGGCTTACGATCTCTGCTATTAAAAGGTTTTTTACAAGAGCAAAAAAATTAACAACCACATATGAAATTAACTAATGTAAAACCAAGTTGAGAGAAATAAGAATAAAGTAAACTACAGTTGAACACATTTGAAAGCTTGAGAACGCACTGTGGAAATCAGTTGTTGTATAACTCCTAGCTTAAGAGCAGTCAAGTTCATCGCTTCCTCCACCATGAACTAAGCAGGAAGTAACCTACTACTGTGTACAGCAGTAAACTCACTATCAATAGCAAGAGCTCACATACATCCACTACACTTTTATCAGAAAAGTTAAAACCACTGGAATGTGCCATATATTGAACAGATAATACATTACTCCTGCAACTGTTTCTTATACTGTGCTCTTTTTAGTTGCAGCACTTGGGTATTACATCAGGTTTTAACATCAAGAAATACTGTTATCAAGATGATACTCTGACTTCTACATGCTCTTAAGAGGTATGATGACACCACATACTGAACTGCTATTTCTATGACTGGCACACTGGAGTTCATACAGACATTAAGGTAAAGAAGCAGAATACCTAAAGACAGGGTAAAATATGAAGCATAGCTCAATATTGCAAAAATTGAGGCTATTAAAATCATGGGCATGTAGATCCATAACTGCTTGTCCCTTAGTGCTTTAACATGCATATTTATAATCCTTAGCCATACAGCACTAAACCACTGGATGTCAGAGCAAAGAACTATGTTCTTTACTAACACTGCTCAAGCCAAGCTAGGATGTAAGAGTAAGTTGCTGGTAATCAGATCACACTTTCCAGCTTCCCAAAATAAGAAACCTGCGTTTTACTATATCCTACGCACAACTTCACACAAGGTTTTCTTTATTTAACTTGTCATCTCTACAGGAAATCCTTTAATCACAGAAGACAGCAGGATTTTCTGTGAAGCAGGAGGCTGGTTTAGTATGATGCAAGGTTTTTTTAACCTTGTCTAAAGCCTGTCTGAGAACACAAGTTGTCACAGAAACTAACTTCTACTCAGGAGAAGACTACACTGGTCACTCAGGTTTCTTTTGATCATCCTCCACATCTCCTGCTATCTGTTGATCAAATCAGTTCATTCTCACAGAGGGAAATACTGACTTGACCTGTATTAAAGATGACCTGCTACTTGCAAATCCAAAGGAAAGTTAAATCACCTTGTTGCTACATGGTCATTATATGGCAACTGTGCAACATTTTCCTATTACAGGTCAGAATGCCTCAAGAGAACAAATATTCTTTAAGAATTATCTTTCATTTTAAAAATTCTATTTTTTAAATTTCAAGCCACATTCGAGAAACACAAGGCTAAAATTCTAATCCTTGAACTTGTGTTCACTGAAACGACTGGTATCGATAGACGTTTAGTAATCATTTACTACTAACACAACACATCACTACAATTTGATTCTAGACACTTATTAGTGTTCCAACAGTAGATTCAACCAATCTCATTACTTCAGCTTACTTTGAATGGTCATTGGCATTACTACTAATTTATTTTTACTGACTTAAAATTGTTTCTCACTTGAATGACCTCATGTTTGCACTTCCTTCTGCTTGCTTAACACAATTCTTCCAAATACATAATTTGAGAACATGTTCTCATTTGTTCCTTCTTTTTGTTATTAGCGATCATGTCTTTTCACTCCCGCATTCATATTAGAAGCAATACAATTACTAACATTCCTGATTTCCTTGAGAAAATTGATACCTGTAACTGGATGGAACGCTAAAGGCTCAATAAATACTTCATTTCAGCTAAACACATAGAAAAGCTGTAGTTTGAGAGATAAATGTAAAGAAGCATGAAATGTCACCCCAATTCTTTCACTTCCACAGGGTTTTTAAAGACTGAATAGCAACAGAAAAATACTGGAAAATCACTGTGTAACAGCAGACTGAAGAGAAAATGGGTACAGCATAAGTATCTCTTCCCTATGTTGACAGAAAGCTTCAGAAGTTACATTAAAATAGCAGATATCCTAACGTGTTTACTAAGGTGCAAGCTATCAACCAAAACCAGAAAGAATAAGCATAAAACAATAAGCACTGAAGTCAGATGTAAAAATATTCCTTCTTTTTCTTCTGTACTTGGTCAAATGTTACTAACACCTGAATATTAATGATGGTCTCCTTAAGGTTGCAGGTAAACATTTAGAGAGCAGAAATTCACATTTTTTTATTTTTCTAACTTAAAACATGTAAGGGTTCTCTGTCTCCTCTGCTATGAAGACTAGCTGAGGGTGTTAGTATTGTTCAACTTGGAGAAAAGAAGAACTGGGGGCAATCTTATCAATGTGTAAAGATACTGAATGTGAATTAAAAAAACAAACAAATGAGCCAGACTCTTCTCAGTGCTGCCCAGCGGAAGGACAAGAGGCAACAGGCATATTTTTTTTTCTGTAAGATCAGTCCAACACTGGCACAGGTTGTCCAGCTGTAGAGTCTACATTCTTGGAAATACTAACGGTCAGCAAGGACAGCCGAAGAGCCTGTTCTACCAGACCCTGCTTTGAGCAGGTCAACTAGATAATCTCCAGAGGTCCCTGCCTCTAGAGCGAGTCAGATTTTGGCTGAGATCATAGAATCATAGAATATCCCAAGTTGGAAGGAGACCACAAGGATCACCAAGTCCAACTCCTGGCCCTGAACAGGACCATCACCAAGAATCACACCCTGTGCCTGTGAGAGCATTGTCCAAATGCTGTTTGAACTCTGCCAGGCTTGGTACTGTGACAACTTCCCTGGGCAGACTGTTCCAGTGTCTAACCCCCTTCTGGGTGATGAACTTTCTCACAGTATCCAGCCTAAACCTCCCCCGGCACAGCTTCATGCCATTCCCTTGGGTCCTGTCACTGATAATGAGAGGAGATCAGTACTTGCCCCTCTGCTTTCCCTCACAAGGAAGCTGTAACTGTAATGAGGTCTCCCCTCAGTCTCCTCTTCTCCAGGCTGAACAGGCCAAGTGCCTTCAGCCACTCTTCATACAGCTTCCCCTCAAGGCCCTTCACCATCTTTGTTGCCCTCCTTTGGACACTCTAATAGCTCAATATCTTTCTTGTATTGTGGCACCCAAAACTGCCCACAATATCCAAGCTGAGGCTGCCTCAGTGCAGAGCAGAGCAGGACAATCCCCTCTCTTGACCAGCTGGCGATACTTTGGCTGATGTCCCCCAGGACAGGATTGGCCCTCCTGGCTGCCAGGGCACTGCTGATTCATACTCAACTTGCCATTGACTGGGACTCCCAAGTTCCTTTCTGCAGCTCTGCTTTCCAGCATCTCATTCCCCAGTCTACATACATGCATGGCTGCCCCATCCTAGCGGCTGAACCCGGTGGAGATGATACTCCACAGGTCAGTATTGATGAAATCTTCTACTGATCATAAAAAAATGTATCATGCTTGGTAACCTTGTGCAGTGAAAATAATAGTGGCATAAAACTAGCAACTATACACCTATACAACTGAAACATACAGCTGTTAACTGTCCACAGGACAGAACAAAAATGTTGCAGAGGAAGCAGCAAACAGGATCTTCTCATCAGGATCAAATACAGCTGGAATATAATGCTTAACCACATGGTAGAGGGGGCAACCAGCTGGGTAGCCTTCTATTTCAATGAGGAAGCCCTCATCTCAATAAGAGAAATACTGCTTTTTTTTTTTTTCTGTCCAGTTTCTCTGTAGCTAACACTCAGACAACATCACTTGGAGGCAGGGTCAACTAGACCAACTGCTAAACAAGAAGGGGGAAGTCAGAGCTGCATACATAAGCTCTGGGAAGAAAACACTTTGGATTCAGGATGAGGAATGTGATACCATTCCTGCAGGTTATAAGTAGGGGTCTGTGTGAAGAAAGGCCTGGGCTTCTCTGCGTTGGACATAGCCAACTCCAACAGACCCACCACAGGACACAGCTCAGCCTCTCAGCCTAGACGATGGCATCTTTAGGAAAACATGTCAGAAAACGTAAAAAATGTTGCACAGAACCTGTGAGAGAAGAGAAGTGTGAGTCAAACAGCCCTGAAGACACAAAGGTCAGCAAAGATGGAGGCATTAGGTGTTCCAGGTGCCAGAACAGAGATCACCCTGCAACACACAGGGAAGACCACAGTAGAACAAATATCCACACTGCAGCTTGTGGAGGACCTTACACATGTGGACATGTCCTGAATGAAGCCACAGCCCACATAGCTGCATATTCCTAGCGGGAGGTGCAGCCCCTAGGAGAGCCCATGTTCCTGTAGCAAGCTCTTCCTAAAGGACTCTACCCTACAGAGCCCCATGTTCCTGAAAGACTGCGTTCTGTGGGAAGGCCCCATAAATAGGGGAACAGTGTGGGCATGAGAGAGCAGCAAAGAAAAGCTCTAGACTGACCACAACTCCTATCCCTGTGGAGAGGACCCATGCTTTTGTTTCAAGGTCAGATTTTAAAAATTTCTTAACACTGGTGGCTCTACCATTTTTGCAAGTGTATGTTTCTCTTTATAGAATAACAGGAAGACCAAACATATCATAAAGTTTTTTGTTTAAAGATTAATAGATTTTAGAATAAATGCACGAGGAAAAGGCTCTACCAAGAATACATCAGAGAAATGAAACAAATAAGATTAGAGTATTACATAATGTCTTTTGTAAGTATATTACCAGAATGCATCCAGGTCAAGAAGGTGCAAGCTAGCCTCAGCTTGCACTTTAAGAACTGGCTATACTATAACTTGCCTTGCTTATTTCTTTTTCAAGGTTTCCAGAAAATCTTTAAAATCTGAATACAATCAACACAGCATTTTGTCACCTATAAAGTAAGTTTTCCGGTGTTTGTGTACCATCAGTTCTAAGATCATTGAGTGGAAACTCCAGCTCCTAACAGATGACTAGCAATGTTAGAAATCCTCTCACATCATAAATAATAGCATGACATTGTACAGGAAACCCTTGCTTCTTGGTGCATTTCTATCTGCATTCCCAGAATAGAGAACTAATTAAAACAATAATCACAACAAGTGGCTCTATTAAGACATTAATCCACACTGGCTAAGCTGAAAGACAAATAAACACAACAGCAGAAACTCTTGAGAAACAGAACACCAGAAGCACTCTTACCCAAATTTAAGAAATCTGAGCTGGAAGAAGGTGGAAGTGAACTCTGTGTGGAAGGAACTGTATTAGCTGTAGATGTTGAGGTTGGATTAAGGAAGTCCCCAAAGAGGTCTGGACCAGACAGGGCTTGATTTTCTGAACTTGATGACATTGTGAATGGATCAAAAGGATCAGCTAAAAAATAAGCAGAAAACAAAGTTTTTAGAATAAACGAAAGTTGAAAAAGTCTTACTTCTCTGGGGGCACAGACAAAAAGCAAAGTTCACGTTAGTAACCACAGCAGTCTTCTGCAAAGTATTTGTGGTGAAGAGGCACCACTTGTCCCTTCCTCTAGACAAATGTACTTTCATGTTGGCACAAAAAGTATCTCAGCCATACACAATATGAACAGCCATGTCGTCAAACACAAATCGTTAGCAAGACTGCATACAATTCAATAATACTGTTAATTTCATTCATTTGAGACACACCTTAAATTTAAGCGACCATCTGCATACAAACAGAAAAATTACATTTGTTAAATGTACTATAATGCCAAACCTCCAACAAATTTAAAGAAAATGGACTACTATTCTACTAAAAAAGAGTATAATGTAAAACATTTATACTACCATTTAGACTTGAAGGCATTGGTGATTCTGGGGCAGAAAGCACTTCAATCCAAGAATGAAAACAGAAGTAAGACTTCAATGGGTCTCTAGTGATCACAATGAAGAAAAAACTAACTGGGAGAGTATTTATAGTCAGCATGGAGTAACATGTGACAGTCAGCTGGAATCATGGCTTGAGATCTTCCTGTTTCTGCTGCCCTCTAGGGTCAAAACCTTCAGGAGCCCAGGGACTCAGAAACTGAAGAGAGGGAGTAATCCTGCCAGAGTGCCCCAGCACATCCTGAGATAATGACCATATTGTATAGGGCTCACTAACACTTCAAAAACAAATCCTGGATCGTCACCGAGCAAACCTACTACAGCAGCACACATGCACAAAACCTCAAGTATAACTTGGATGTGCAAACTGAAATATAACAGTGACCAAATATTCTCACTTCTGCAATTATCTTTCTCTTATACAATTCAATGAAATACATTGAATGAGAGCAAATACAAGTATGAGATACATACATGACTGCTGCTCAGGCATTTCCCATAGTAGATACAAGAAACAGTTAGAGAAAGATAAATAAAACTTCTCTTTTACAGATCTCCTACATATGTGAAAATATTAAATTGATTGCTCACAGACCACAGTAACAAAGTTCAACAGAACTGCCTCAAAATAAATATTTTAAACCATCTAAATGCTCTATAAGAAAAATACTTTGCATTTGTCTATATATTGAAGCTTTTAATCTCCCTGAATTATTTTTCCACAAACAAGCTACGCCTTTGAAAAGTTCCCCAGATTATGTGACTGATGTTCCCTGAAATCTTACTGTTAACTTCAGGCAGAGAATTACTATTCCCAAAAGTTCAGTAATTTGACAAATTGCTGATTATCCACTGGTAAGAGGAGCAGAACCTCTACACTAAAACAACTTGTGTAAATACCAAATAGACAGCAGTATGTAGCACTCTCTTTCTGGATACTGACCTGACAACATCATCAGTAAAACCAACAAGAAAACATCTTTTAGTAGTACCATGATCCTACTGGTTTAAACAATAATCTACAGGATTTCCAGTTGCCTAGCAGTCTTATGTGATTAACACTTAGAGGTCCCACGCAGACATTTGACCTAAGCAGCAAAGCTCTGTACAACTAATGACATTGCTTTATGTAAAGTCCAAGAAAACAGTAAGTTATGACAATTCTATGCCTTAGCAAGAGAAATTATTTACACAGAGATTTAGAAAAGGATTTGGCATATAATGTTGGTATGGGAAAGTTATGGATTCTTTAAGAATTTCCTTTAAATTCAAAATTTGATACTTTTCTCTTTACATGGTTTAAAGGCTAATAGGATGCTGGCAACATAACTAAATCCCTGGATATAGGAATTTCTTTCCTTCATGGGGAAATAATAGGTATTCTGTGCAGAGTCTTGGTGTAGACCAGCTTGCCTTCACTGTACTGTGATGAGTACATGATACTCATTTTCTAAGCACAACACAAGCAGCAGTTTTCATGTATTGCCCAGGTAAAGAGTACTGATGTTAAATGCACGTACCTGAAGACCTGGCTGCTGCTGAAGACATACCCTGAGTAGCAGCTGGACACTGACTGCTGAAAAAGAAATCTGTTCCTTGGCCAAGGAGATCTCCAGTGGGCTCTTCTGAAACCTGCGATGCACTACCCACAAACAGATTGTTCAACAAGTCTGCATTACTTGATGAAGAATTTATTTCTGAGATAGGTTGTTTCTGTTCTGGTGAAATATCTGAGTCTAGTCCCAGCAAATCCACACTTTCTTCAGGAAGAGGCTTTTGTACTGATGCAGATGGAGCTTCAAAATCAGCTTCAAAAAGCAATTCTCCTTCTGGAGTAGAGTCTTTTTCATCAACGATGACTGTGCTTTCTTCACATGGAAATGTAGGGAATTCCTCATCTGAAGGATCACTCTCCTCCCTGTCATCAGACAGTTGAACGCAATCATTTTTAGATGAACTGTCCTCCATCCCACTTTCCGGAGTTTTTCCGTCTTGAAGAAAAAAAAACCAAACCCAAATTTAGATTACAAGGATTATTCTGCTGACTAGGATGAGACAGACTTTCATGGCAAGATCATAGGAAATCAATTCCTAACTAATCAGAATTCACAAAAGAATTGATGAAAAAACAACTAAATGTTGTCTACCTCTTTGTACAGGGCAGGCAAAGCAGCAGGTCACTACCATACTTGCCACTCTGCAAAGGCAGCTATTAGGATTTTTTTTCAAAATGAAATTGACCTGGACATTCACTTCAGATCACTGTGCTACTTACAGCTCCAAAGATCTGTCAGTAACTTCTCCACTCAGCTGCTGCTGCTATTTTTGCCAACAAAGCAGTGTCACTGAAAACTAGGAAATAAACTATCCAACGAGTTTGTTAGCTTAGAAAGTTTATTAGCAGCACTGGATGCACAAGGATTATTCCTCAAAGTATGCATGAGCTGCAACCTAACAGGGCAGGTTATATTCATGAAATTAACACACATTTGTCACATTTCCTGAATACATGCATATATGCTAATGATTTCCAAGAACTTATTTCGATATGAGTAGAGGTTTTTGGTTGTTTGGGAACATCTCATTTCCCAAAATTCCTTTTATGATCCCAGATCTGATAAATCTTTCCTTGAGAGTATCTCAAATATACACTCAGGTCATGACATACTTCTATTACCACTCTTTACTCTGACACTATCTATATTCTCAAAACTGAGACATCTACTAGTACATATTAATCACTAATATAAGTAAAGAAGGAAGCATTAGCTGGCGCAAGACTTATTAGTCACAGATATAGGGACCTAAGAGAAGGCCACACTAATCTCTGGTATTTGTACTATGCAGTAAATGGCACAAAACTAAGCATTAACCATTAATATAGGGACCATACAGTATTATGCTAAAGTTAAAAGAATCTTTCAGCATCTTCGCCCACTGCTGCACAGACTCCTTAAAGAAATACAACTTCTTCTGCAACAGCAGCACTCAGAAAAAGGAGTTATATGTGTACTATAAAGCTACTTTTGCCAGAGTCCATAAATACTGATCTGTATCCCACTGACTAGTCTACCTTGTTTCCTCTGTCCCTCACCCAAACTAAGCAGAGCTGTGGGAATGCAAAGCTTCCTTGCAGACCTTCAAGGTTAATATTTTTACAAAAAAAGGGAAAAATTTAGCTCAGCATTTAAGTTATGCACAACACCAAAATCCCTTATTTGGTGTTTATCCAAATGAAGCAGAATGACTGCTTGTTAGCCTGCAGAGCTGACTCTTAAAATAGCTTTTCCTCATGGTCTGGTGAATTAGAGACTTGCTGCATAAGAAGGCTTAAGCTCTCATTGGAAAGTATACAAGACAAACGTAAACCAAGAAGTTACTTCAGAGGAAAATCTGTACCTTTCCAGTCCAGAGAGTGAAAGAAGTTATTTGCATCAGTACTACTACTGTGTGGGGACTCTGTATCAGTAGGTGCACTTTCTGATGACTGCTCCAGCTGGGATGCTTCTGCTTCATATTGTGCAGTTGAACCTGGCTGTCTAGGCAGCTCTGGCTTCCCTATAAAACAGAATTTAAGCCACAACCCTTAGAGAGAAACTTCTCAAACCTCATCGTTGCAGACGATATTTGGTTGCAGACTGACTGCTGTAGGAAGACAGCTGCCTGCAAGTATCTATTGCTCTGCAAAGGCAAATTCCTGATCACACCTTGCCCTTGAAACTACTATTACTAAATTTATTTCAACTGCAAAAACTGGTAAGACCCTGTTTTCAACTAGGATATTAAATGACATAGCAAAACACTCAAGTATTCTATTCACATTTGCAGGAAAATGTAACTAACACATCACTTGTACCAACTACCCCCTAAAACGTGCAAAAGCTATGAACAGTATCTGCAATATGAGACAGAACGGAAAAAAGCAAAAGCAGATGTAGGAAAAAAAAAAGTATAAAGCCAGTGAAGAACATGGAGTTGCTAAGAAACATCACAAAGGGTTAAGTAATACACTTGTGCACTGCTATTACCTGCTTCTTATATTTCTTATTTTACTGATATCAGATATTAAGTGACTCTTCTGTAAGACTGAGTTGGGCAGAGTTACCTACTGCTATATCATATCACAAAAACTATGTTTTCTCAAGGCAAATTGAGAAGACTCCCTAAATAAGTCAGTATTCATCCACTGTCTGAAGAGAATAGATGAATACTTGGGAGAAAGTCATAGGTCAATCTAAATACAAGACTGGTAGAGCACTTTTTCACCCTCCTTCCACATTCTCAGTTGTAGCTTAGAGATGCTGAAAAAACAGTCTCAGAAAACAAATGAAAGATCATGATTAATGAAATGAATTCAATTTTAATATGGCAAGTTTTTTAAAACCAGTTCACAGCACTTGCATTTGTGCTATTTCCTTCCCATGAACTTTGAGAAATTATTTCAGTGTAATTTGAAATGCTTACATTTTATTTATCAATCAGAAAACAGAAGTGACTTAAGAAAATAAAGAGTAATTTTTACAAATCCTCGTCATCAATGAAACACCTTAACTTCACTGACCTGAGAGTTGTGTTCACAGTAGGATTAAACTAAGTTAAATAGAAAATTGTATAAATCCTGCCTAAAAGAAAACAAGAGTAAGCACTAGCTACTTTGTATCAAAAGAAATGTAACTGAGATGTACCATATTAACAGCACAGAGTAAGATCTCATGTAGCGCTAAAATCACCATAGTAATCTCCATCATGCATTTTTTATTCTGGAAACACAGAGAAGGATTAAAAGCCTGAATGAAAATGTAACGCTACTGACACTAGAAATAAAAAGATACAGGAGAGCATTAACTAGAATTAATACAGGCAGCTACAGATAAAGCACTGCATATGTAATATTAAAATAAAAAATCTGCAGGAACATATTAGGAAAAGTTGAGGAACTGAATTACATTATTTGGCTATGCCAATCTTGACAAAAACATTTTTAATTAAGACCATTTGTGAATGATACTGGTGCCAGTTTAGCCAAATAAAGCTCTTTCAAGACATCTTGCCTACAAATCCCAAGTGTCACAATGCCATTTGCTAAAATCCTGCAGATGACAAATTCATAGCTTTAAAGCAAGCATATGTAACCACAGGAGAAGAAAGATAAGGATAATTATAACCCATTACTAGAGGATAATTTAAGCTCCTTCATACAATGCACATTTTTAAATGATATTTACAAAAAAGCAACCTTCTAAACTTCTTTCACTTAATGGAATATCAGAAACTAAAAAAAGCTTCAAACACTAGGTACATTGGAAACTTCATCATGTTCTCTAGTTTTTAACGGATTCATTACCAAATTTTGATAAAATCTCTTGTTGTTCCTCTCGGGTGGAGAAGAGGATCTTGGGATTCAGTCCCTTTATATTCATGTTCTCCCATGGTGGCTGTTCACAGCTAGGCCTATCTCTGGGCTCCACCTCTACTTCCAGATTGACTTGAAATAAATCAGGATATTTTTCTTGTATGTCACAGGCATCCAGATCATACCTGTAAAGACGCATACAAGTAGATTCTTGTTACTGGTGGCTAACTGGGTTAGATTTGCTGCAGTACAAAACGAAACTTCAGAGCAATTAGCATGACTTAAAACATGTATTTTTTTACTTTTCCCATACATTTTAAATAGGTAGTCTTTTTGTACGTGATTTTTTTTTTCTATCATGAACAAAACCTTCAGTTTCCTTGAGGCAAGGTAAAACAAGAGAATCTTACTGCAATCAAAGTCATCTACTTTGACTATCATTGACTGTATTTCTTCCCTCTGCTACATGTTGATTTTTCTCAGCTTAGACAGTTTCAAAGAAAACTTCTTCCAGTCTTCTACAAAAAGGTGTGAACGTACTTGGCAAATTTCACTGTAGTAGCATTTCGGGGCACAAAACCTGTGTGGAACTGAATCTGAAACATCTTCATTGAAGCCATCTGTTGAAAACAAGAAAAACGGGAAAATGGCATAAACCCACAAGAACAGTATGTACAGTGTTCTGCCTTGAATATATGACAAAGTATTTTCAGTATTAAAATACTTTAAACTGTTTGCTCTGCTACAATTTCCATTTAATTCCAGGCATACTCATAGTTTGAGATGAGCATAAATAGATTTATTACTAACACTAAAAAAATGAAAATACCTTGAGTCAGATACGTCTAATCATTAACCTCAAAACAGATTATCAAAGTTTATGTATTTACAGATCCTGTTCTGGAGGCTGAAATGGCATGACCTTCCCTACTTTTCTGAATGACATACACTCAGAAAAACCCATTGTGCAATACAGTAATCAAGAAATATATGTCACATATGAAGTAGTTGATTTAAAACAGTTTTAATGTAGCACATTTAAAAGAAAAATTCGTAAGGCATGCAAAGAGGATTTTTCCGTGCAAGTTCTCAGGTCAGCCGTTCACTGTAGACAGAATTTTAGGCCTTTTCCAAGCTGACTCATTTTAACCACCTAACTTTCCCAACACTATCTTCTGTTGACAGAAGAACTACTTTCCCATTCCTCATCAGAATGTGAGCATGCAGAAAATGCTACTACAGAAGATTCCTGCAGCTCAAATCCAAATTACACCTCACTGATAAATCCAGACTGTATTTGTGCCCTAGCTTTAGTAACAACACATGTGAAATAGTCTTTCCAGTCCTTAAAAAGAAGTCATACAATAGTCCAAAAGATTGAATTATGAAAGCTTTAATTGTACATGAGCATTTACTGCACACCATAACCAGAAAGCAAGTAATAGGCAAAGCATTGACAGCAGGCTGAGGGAGGTGATCTTTCCCATCTATTTAGCACCAGTGATGTCTCATCTGTAGTCCCGTGTCCAGTGCTGGGCTCCTCACTACAAGAGACTCATGGACATACTGGAGAGAGCTTGTCTCATCCATCCAACCCCACCCTGAACAACATACGATAACCTGAACATCCTATTAAATCCATTTTCTTTATCCCTTGTTATGCAAGACATTTCCTACAAGGAAAAATAAATCCTTTCTCAAATTATCTGTGAGGAAGCAGAAGACATTCACAATGTCCAGCTCATGATATAGCTGATGGATGAGAAAATTCCAGTCTTTTCCAGTCAGTGAATAAACACCAGAAAACAAACATCAAAGAAACCCTATCACAAATTAAAGCAGGATTGTCCAAGGAGCATAAGCCAACCTTGGCTACATTTTTTCAGTTGTATGCCTTTTTCCTGATGACCTTGAACCATACAATAGTTATTTTTGTGCATTAAGGAATCATTTCACTGGGCTTTCAGTTTCAAGGTTCTGGAAGACCTGGTTGAACCTCTGCAACACAACAAGATTTAACACTCACCTTCCTACTCACAAAGTAGAAAAAACATAGAGAAAACTATTTCAATAATAGTAGATTATGCATGAATATGCATGTTTGTCCCACATGTATAGAAACTGTCTGACAAACTGTCAATGCTCCCAGTAATTCCAAACTTTGCACTATCCCTTTTTATCTTTTACATGAATTTCCAAATTTAACTTGGGTTACTTATCTGTATAAAAAAGAACATGCCTCTTTTTTAAAAAAATTGAGGACAGGCTTCATTAGCAAGTTTTTTGTGATCTTGCAATACATTTGCATTCACAGTTCAATTGAAAAAGCAAAAATTCATTCTCCCTATTAGAACAAAGACAAGTAAGAAAGTCAGCTATAAAAACTGAACCTGGCTTTAGAAATAGGGTACCAAAGCACACTGATTTTTCTAGCCTATTTTGTACAGGCAGTCTCTGGAACTCCACTTTTCCACTGAGTGACACTGCTCTTTTATTTGCAGGTTTTGTGCACAGTTAAAAGGTTCTGGTTCATTGTGCAATTTAACAGCTAACAATCATCGCCTCAAATGGCTAGAGGCTTTCCATGCAAATAGATTAATTATCACTACTGGAGTAATTTCCAGAAAGGCTTACCAAAGTTTCTACATGTACAGCATTGAAAATGGACATAGTCAGAAGGCTTAAAAAGGCCGAATTCACAGGTGTATGAAAACCTCATATATTCCTTGAGCAAAGAAAAGCAAATACAGTAGAAAAAACTTAATAGATTATATATAGGATATAAAATTGCATCAAGAAAATACAAGTCCTCAGGTAGGCTCTTATATTTGTCATTACCTTGGCTTGTAGTCGCCCTCCTAGAGTTGACCTGGCATGATAGATCACAATGAGAACATCTCCTTGGACTGTTATACCTAGTGGAATTACTGCTTTCCCATCTTCAATTTTAAACTCCCTAAAGAGAAAGCATAACCACAGTTAATTTAGTGTAAAAAAATTAAATAAGGTATTATCTTATGCTTAATCTGCTTTCCCTGAGGCCTTCAGTAGCTAGAAAGCTAGAAGGACTTGAGCATTCTGTTATTTTTTCTGTCTTTGATTGCCTACACCTACTACTGCCAGTACCATTTGCAATTCCTGTGCAGACACCACAGCTGTACAGGGGCTATGAAGCAGTCACTTTACAGGTACCATGCCTGGAGGATCCTTAGGGTTCCATGACTGAGACATGATTCTCCCTTCAGTGCATGTCCATCAGGTATCAATGTTTTGCATCATACAGAGCAGTAAGAGGGTCTTACTTTCCTCTGCCTCGCAGTGTCCATTGTGCCACCCAACCATCATCCCCACTGTTCTGCAATAGCAGATCCAAGCTGCTGTAACAACCACGTTCCCTTCCCCATGATCTATTTTTCAAGATGAGCTAAAACGGGACAGAGGAGTCTAGAAAAAAGTAACATGCTGTTTCAAAGCAAGTTATAACCTGTACTTACTTCATTTTGTCATATTCCTGGGAGGTAGTGGTTACTCTCTCATCTCCCACATAAACTTCACAAAAAGGCCTGCAGCCATTACGCTGCTTACTGAAAAGTGGAACAGGAGTCATGACAATTGACCTGATGAGGATGGGTTTGCTGTGAGGAATAATGGGTTCTTCAGCCATCATGTCACACATGTATTCAATGTATCTGTCAAAAACAGAAGATACTCCTTTAGTCAGAGAACAAAATTCTTAAAAAAAAGAATCGGTGAACACATAGGTGAGTTATTTCTGTTCTTATACAGCCACTAAGCAGTGATGATGTCTTAATAGTAAATCACTGGGAACACTTAACATCACTTTTAACAAACAGATTTTCAAATATGATAGAAAGTTACAAAAGGAAAATTAAACAGAAACATAGAGAAATATCTACCTAGGCAGCCTCTTGTTTTAAGGACAGCAACATAATTTCTGTCTGATGGCCGTACCACAACAGAAAAATATACTGCCCAGAAAACTGAATACAGCCTTACACATGAATTCATCTGCACTGGGTCCCACATTCTACACAGCTCCAGTCAGCACTTTAAGTCTGTAGCTTTACATATATTTACTTGTAAAACAAACTAGCCACTCTTTCCTATTTATTTTTATTATTCCTATTTATTTTGCATCTTGCACATAATGGATCACTCAAATCCTCCCACAGGCTTTACAACTGCCTTCATTAATATAAATTACCTTGCAGAGAATCCTTTAAATACACTCAAAGTAAATCCATACAACAGCATAATCTGTCATTTATACAGAATTACTACTTCTCATCCTTCACAATCTAATTATTTTTGTAGGAAACACCCTTACTACCAGGGACACTTGCTATTGAGACTTTACTGTTATAAGACCTATCAAATTAAATCAAACCATTAGTGTAAAACATTTGTCAAAGTATATGAAAATCACCTCTGCATGTACTCCTTTAAAAAGCACTAGACATTCTTACCCAATTGACAGAAATAATTACTGGCATTTCCATAGAACTTGCAGTTTTTCTGACACAATAAAACCTATTGTAAAAAAACTAGGGAACGGAATAAGGCATACATGACAGAGGATTTTTATACTTAAAAGGCATCCAAAAGCTCAGCATACCCTTGTTTTTGTTCCTAACAGTTCTTCACTAGAGGTCGTAATTGAACCACCTCTGATAAGAACACCATGAGTAACTTACAGGCTCACAAAATTCAGGGTCAGAATTTGTCTGTTCATGGTACAGAGCAATACGTGGAAAAACACATGTTCAAACACAGACATTGAAATAATTTATCTTTCTAAAAAGCATCCAGAACTGAATAACTACTTGTTTTAACAGTCCTGTACAGTACCTCTTATGAGAAGGCCAAATGCCAGGTGGACAACGTTTCATACTGAACATATAAACTGCAGCTTCAGCAGTAGTGAAGAGACGACAGAAACACAGAAAGGAACAAACTACAACAGCAGATGCTGCCCTTCCATCCTAAAAAAAAAAAAAAAACCACAAAAAACCCAAGGAAGTTACTTTGTTATTAAACCTAGTGGAAAAAGCATTATGCAAGTTACTGAAGAATGTGCCACCTCCTTGATTACTGTTATGAAGTCCAAGGTCTAGGGCCATCATTAAATTTGAAGTTTGCATCTGAATGGGAAAGGCTTTCATTTAATTTCCACAGAATACAAAAGATATTTCATATCTGCTTGCTCAAGTGTGAATAATTGCTTTAGCCTAACACTATTTGAAATTTTCAACTGGTCCTTTTCATCTTACTGTTACTAATACCCATTTTTTAAGTTTGCTTCCTGGCTGCTACCTGAAACCCCAGTTCAGTACTATTTCTGGCTTACAAACCTGGACTTTTCCTGTAAGAAAAGTACAAGGATTCAGAAGAACTAAACCACAACACTCTTTAGTCTTCTGTCTAAAATTGAAATTGATAGCTTGCCATGAATCTAAGACAGGGAGATTAAAACACAACCTTTCTGCTGGAATCATGGCTACATATATATGCCAGATGCAACCCTCTATTAAAAAAGACAGAAGATTCAAAAAATGTAATGGCTGATAGGAGTTTTCAATATTTTTTTGCTAGCAGCATAGAACAGAACTTTTATCATTCATTTTTAATAGTCCTGGTGCACACTTTTCACATCACATCTGGCATGCAACCACATGTATACAAAAGTTTCCCTCACATCTGAGGAAAAGGGATGAATTAGCTATCTCAAACAACACACTTTAAGGTAAAGATGCTATAAAAACTGGTGCTAATTCGTCACATGTGATTCTTACCTACTTAACCATCAATCATGTTATGCTGAGATACTAGAAGCATCACTTTAACAGAGAATTAGATGTCTAACTTCACAACCGCACTGAAAATTATACTGGTTTTCAGGAGCTGACATTAACTGATTTTTTTTACTTGCAAATCACTGCAAAACACACAAGTACAGCTCATCAGACTAATAAATCCTCTTTTAAAAGTCTGGTAGTGATATTCCCTATAGACTGCTATACCATATCAAAGGACCGGTTTTGAGTGCGTTCCAGCAGCATTGCAAGCATTGCCACAATGGTCACATTCCTATTTTTAATTATGTAGCCAAATTAGAATGTTACACTTTCACATGCAATTCCCTTACACAAAAGTAAGGGTAACCTTGTATTTTCCAATTTTTACAGAGTAACTCTTATAATTCAGTCCTCCCTCCCCCATATTTGACATGAGGTGGCTCTACAGAGTTTTTACTTATTTGGGTTATACCAAGGTTAATAATGCTCTAGAGAACAATGGAAGTTACAGAGCAATCTGCTGCCAGCAAAAGCAAGTTAACCAAAAGTCTTACAGTCAGTTTCTGACATTCTGTGGAAATAGATTACATTCTAAATGGACAGTCATGACTTCACTTAGGAGAAAATTGCTGCAAGTAACTTCCCTACAGACACAGGTGGAAGGGATTGCCCCTGGGCCTCTCAGCAGAGAAAGCCAGTAAGAGTCAAACTAAATGGATATTAACGCCCATGTTCACAATTTAAAGCTCTGTTGAACAAACCAATTTCTTACAAGGCAATGCACAATGCAAACATTTTTCTGGTCTTTTTTCAGCCATAAATGCATATTCTTGCATATGCTATAAAGATTCTGAAGACTTGGTGCTCGTCTTGCTGGCCAGCCACATTCAGAAACCTGCAATGAGAAAGATGAAAGAGACAGTAAATGTGAGAAACAAGATTACATAGTCACACGTATTTGCATAACATATCCTGTGTGCGTAGAAGAGGCAATTTCACACTTTAATGCCACCTTCATGTTGAAATTAAGCAAGGTGCTCAAGAAAAGTAATATCACACTGTGTAAACACCACTTTATATGATGAAGAGCAATAAAGCTCCAGTCCTGTCTACAATTCTGCTGCGCTAGAAGTAACAACAACTCAAATCATTACCTGAAATGTTCTTAGAGCAAGGAATGAAATAAAACAGCTTCAACTTAGGAAAAAACAAAAACCAAACACAAAAAAACCCCAACAAACCACAACAAAGAAACCCAATAGAAAGACTAGGCTTCTTTTTATATCTGTCCTTTATTCAAAAATCTCCAATGGTTAAGTTACTCCTTCTACAATTAGTGCTATAAAACACTACTAAGAGACTATATCCTTAGACTCAACTGTCCAGTAAGGATGCAGTATATGAAACTTGATCCTTGGTGCACCTGAAATACCTGAAGAGTAGATATACTCAGGACCAAGGAAACAACTTACAAAGCAAGCTTTTTAGATTTGTTTTTAATCTCAACTGCAACATGTCACAGACCAAGTTTTTCTATCAACAACATGTTTTCCTATCCAGATAAAGAGTTCAAGGTTTACTCTGAGATGAAGTACCTGAACTGGTTTTGTGCCAAGCACAGGAAAAAAGGCTGAAGTAAACAGTCTGACATAAAAAATCTCTTATAACATCTCACTGTACTCTAGTATTTTAATTAAAAAAGAAGGCAGTTTCAGAAAGTGTCACTTTGCAAGATATTTAATGCCTAGTCACCAGTGAATAAACAAAAGCTAAGGCAAGAAGTCCTTCATATTCCTGCTCACCACAGGATTCAATACATTTCAAACGTGAGCTTCAGTACAACTCAAATATTACAACAGTAGTGGCTGGTTTTGGCAGGAGCAATTTTCTTCATAGTAACTAAATGAGGCTGTGTTTTGGATTTGTGCTAGAAACAGTGCTGATAAGACAGAGATATTTTTGGTATTGCTGAGCAGGCCTTACAGAGAGTTGAGGCCTTTTCTGCCTCTCACATCATCTCACCAGGGAGCAGGCCAGGGATGCACAGGAAGCTGGAAAGGAATACATCCAGGACAGCTGACCCCAACTGACCAAAGGAATATTCCATACCATAAGGCATTATGCTCAGCTTGTCTTCCCAAGTAAGTTATATGTGATGGAGCCCCGCTTTCCTGGAGATGGCTGAGCATCTGCCTGCCCATGGGAAGGGGTAAAATAATTTCTTGTTTTGCTTTCTTGCAGCTGTGGTTTTTGCTTTGCCTGTTAAACTGTCTTTATCCCAACCCAAGAGTTCTCACTTTTACTTTCCTGATTCTCTCCCCCATCCTACCAGTGAGGAGTGACTGAGACGTCATGTGGGACTTGACTGCTGGCTGGGGTTAAATCACGACACAGTGAAAGAATCACATTGAAGCATTGTAGCTTCAAACCAGAACACAGCCTACTAAAGCATATGTATTCAAAAAAAGGAAAAAGTACTAATTTTTGGGAGGATTTACTACTTACTTTTTACTCAAAGACTAGTTTTATTACAACATGTAAAAACTTACCACAAAACTACAATACCTTCTGTTTCTTTGGCTGCATTTTAAGCTCAAAGTGTCCTGACAATTAGCAGAGTGATGGCCAGCACACAATCTCTCTGAGCAATCTATTCCAAGCAGGACTCAAAGCTAGCAGAAAAGACTTCAAAACTACCATTAATTTTCACCAAAACCAAAGAAATCTGTAGAAGCTCCATACAGACAGCATACAGCAACATGCCAAGAATGTGTATTTTCTTAAATACCTTCTAAGCAAAGTGTCAGAATTAAGAACTTCAGAAACTATTTTCCTCTGATCAAGTTTCAGGCTTGCCTAATTATCTTTTGGAGGCACTTAAGAAAAACTAAGCTTTAGATCCCTACATGACTGCTTTCACACAGCACTGAATAATGAAGTCATTCAGTATTGCTGGACATTTCAATTTCAAGAACATGCAGGTAATATTTCCCAAATATAATTAAAGAGTTTGTTTTCCAAGTAAAATAGCTGTTTTTTTACAACAAAACCAAACCCCAAAACAAACTAACAAAAAACACAATAGAAGACAATGCTTTGTAAAACTTTCTAAATACTCATAGACAATAAAGCAGGAAGCTACAATGTTATGACAAGTTATGACCTACTAATACTTCCCAGCAAAACAAAGATCATAAGACAACATTAATGTCAAAAAGATAAACGTAGACTAGAAATTTCAGATTACAGGTCTGTTTAGATGTGCTCATATTACCATTTATAGCACTGATACATGAGAAATATCAGTGTATAGACACCTGAGACTTGCATAATCAATAAACAATTTTCAGGGTAAACTAATTCCCAGTCACAGAATTTATCATTCCACAAACAGAGATTGATAGCTTCGCAGTATGAGGAATAAATCAGCTCATTACATCAGCCTCAGCAGACTTTCCAGCAATTTAGTGCTAAAAAGCCTTGCTGAACCTTTTGCTTTGAGGTGTCTGCTACAAATAATTACGTAGGAGGTTTCCTGCATGATTAAGCTTTGCCTTCCATCTTGAATAGCCTCTGTCCGAACCTCACACTGAACCAGATGCAGATAAAGAAGCTGATTACATGCATCCAAAAAGGCAGTAATGACTTTTTTCAGGGGTGGCAATACTTAATCATGTCTACAAGTTTACAAGGAAACAAAATGAAGGAAGTGGTAGTACTACAGTGAATACTCAAATATACCTCAGCCTGACATATTAAGCCGATTTTGACAGCTGAAGCAATACTAAGGATGGCTCTGCAGAATGAGGCCCAAAAGGGGACTCCTGTAACACATAATAGTTCTAGACTTTCTTCTGGGCAGATAAGTCTTGTGAGAAAGGGGCATGATCACTACAGACTCTTTCGGTGAGGTCTAATGTTGCCAGGGCTAGACAACTCACAACACAATAAGTCTCCACTGCTGAGCCTCTTACAGGACAATTGAGGTTTAATGAGAAGCAGTAAAGTACTGAAGTCCAGTATCTCAGCACCCAACACGCTGTCCTGACTACCTTGTTACTGCATTAGGCAAATGCATTCATTTCAGTATCAGAGAAATTGCCAGAAAGATTAGCCGAGATTCAGCTAAGCAACAATACTGAAGACAGTACCACCAATCAGTGAACTATGGCTGAGTCATATCAGAGTCAAATGATACACAGGGGGAGAAAGTCCAGCAAACATGTTATGCACATTAGTAACCACGTCCTTGATAAAGGAAAATGATAGAATATAGGAGGGATTGAAATTTTAGTAAGATTTTAATTACATTAAGTATTTTCCATTTAAATTTTAAATGTGTAAGGTACCTGGACGTGTTTTCGAAGGTATCACTAGGCTATGAAAAATGGACTTTAGTCAGAAAGATTAGTCTGTAATCAGTTAAGTTTGGACTTAAAGCAAAGACAAGTAGAACATAGGTTACTCTTTGACCTTGTGTTTATACTTATTCTTTAGTCATGTTTATTATTATTATTCCTTTTGTCATCTTTTTCATTAGCCTTCTCTTACATATTTCACATTAAAAAGGTGAAGGCATAACCAAGATGTTTTGATGCAAAATCTTTTACAGAAATATACAAAAACTATACACACCCTATTATGGAATCTTGAAGCCCTGTACGTTCTTGGAGAAAGATTGTATACAGCATAGTGGCCAGGATGTTTAGAGTCCAGACACAACCGTACATCTTCTATGTTATTTTTGATGGCAGATTCTACACCTTCAGCTGGAAATGACATCACTGAAGACATAACAAAGAATAGGTGAAATTTTTCACATAATAAGAACAGTGAGAGGTTATGCTTAAGAAAGACATAGCTATCATACCAGCAATTCTGGAAGTGATGTATGATATATCCAAGTCTCCTTTTGCATAACTGAAACAGAACACATTGGAGTTAATACTGAGAAATATAATCACTCAAGCCATAAGTTTAAAAGCCAGGTCTCTCAGGCCACAACCACCACCACAATTAATGTTTCATTTCTTCCATCTGAGTCTTGTTATCTCACACTTCAAGGTTTTCAGAACAGAGCTTGCAGAACAGATACTGTGTTTGAACAACTAATCATTTAAATCAGCTGCATCAAAACTATCTCTGGGATTTTGTAGTGACATCTTTAACGTCTAACTCCCTCCTCTAGCCTCTGCTTTTACTGACGAAAATTCCCCTGGCTAGGCCACATCTCCCAGTGCCCTTTGTTGTGCAAAAGGTCAGTGCCAGTACCTGGCTTCCTGGCTCGGGCTCCCACCCAGAGCTCAACCTGCAGCTGCCTGTGCTAAATGTGCTCCTCAGCACAGAAGGTACCTGAATCTCTGTCCTCATTTAAATAATTTCTCCAAAAATTCAGTCCTGAAACTCCCATAGAGAACCAGGCACTAATCATTATTCACCTCTTTCTCATAAAAAAACTTGTGCACACCTTTAAAGTGCAGTCTTTTTGAAAAATAACCTCTCAGTAAATTTTTTAAAAATGTATTTATTTAGGTTAATTCCCTGCACCTCTACCTAATCACTCACCTTATGTCAATAATTCAGTAATTTCAGACAACTATTATTTTTCTGTTTCTAGGGTATCTGCTATGTAGTAGAATGAAAAAAACTCAAGGAAAAAACCTGAAGAGATCCAGTGCAGGCCAACACCCCTGAGTAAAACTGCATAGGTCTGCACTTCTGCACTGGCAAAAGAATAAACCTCACCTACTGACCTTAACTTAGACATTCCTAACTTAAGTATCTCAGTAGGACATTAACCCCAGAACATCACAACACTGTGATGCATGTTTAAGAAATGCAGAGTTTCCAACAAAGTTTCAAGATACTGTTTAAAAGAGCAGACCTAGGATACTGCACTCCAATTTTGACACATGAAGAGAACATTAAGCTTTCATTCTTTACTGCTTACTAGTAAACATGAAGAAGGTTAGAGGGATTGATTAAAAAATTATTGAATAAAGGACAGTGAGGAGGATTTTAGATAAGGTAAGAACAACTCTTCAGAATGGAAGGCCATTAAACAGTATTTATGCCAAATGGGCATAATCAGTGTCTTAACAATGAAAATGATCCACTGGTTCAAACTGAAATCACCACAAGGAAGTTTGAGTTTCACTAGACAAAGCACTAAAAAAAAATCCTCAGCCTTGAGAAATCTTGCATGTGGAGGCAGATGAAATGCAATGCACCTTTAAAAGAACATACTTCATCATGTAAGCTTAAGCAGCAGTACTGTTGCAGCCAAACTAATTAAGGAAGGAATTTACATTTAGAGCTAATCATGACTTCTTACGAAAAACAGTGGTGATTGTAGTCCTTTAATTAAGACTTTAATTAAGAAGTATCAAATGTTATTTGTTGCTTGCACCCAAGAGCTTCAAACAAGAAAACATGTAGATCTAATAATATCAACCTTTTTTTGATATCAGGATAAAAGACCACCTAATATGATAGCTGAAGAACGAAGAACCATTATCTCTTTAGCAGAAACATGAAACAGAAGCACAGAACTATTAAGAGCCAAAAAACCAACAGTCCTCACACCCATTCCTTTGGAAGACTTTCAGATATCAACTTTTCACTAGCAACACCACTCAATTCAGCTTTGGTTTTTACACTTGTCTAAGTTAAAATGCAACATTATTAGGAGAACAGATCTCACTACGCACACACTGCTGAAAGAACGTAGTTTAGTATGTCAACAACAGAGCACAGCAACTCAGGCTGGCTGTTTTGAAGGGGAAAAAATCCTGTGTGCCTGTTACACTGGGAAAGTTTCAGAACGCCGGAGCAATGCTAATTACAACATAGCTCCTAAACTGCACTATGGGTTTGGGAATTTAGTTTAATCAATGTAGGTGTCTCCAGAACATGCCACCATGTCCTTAAAATTCCTTGAACTTTATTCCAAAGATTTCAGAGCTATTTCAGTAGTAAGACTTGAACACAAGGTACTGTTTACAGTGAAGTGTTTTGTGTCAGCATGGTAACTAAGATTCCATTAAACAGCAAGAAGTGAAAAAATGCTTCTTCACATTGGTAAGCATTCTTACATATTTCAAGACATAACCCTGTAACTACAAATCACAAATAGGGGGTTTTTTTCATGCTGTTAACAGCAGAAAGTTAATTTACATAGCAATGTTGCTGGCAGGTGAAAAGGAAAGCACAACACATAAACAAAAAGACGGTTTCTGGCCTATGATCCAATATGGAAAACTCAGTGTGCTTTTAAGGCTCTAATTAAGCTTAAATAGGAATCTGTGATATGACACCAATATTTAGTCATTTTTTTTATGATACCAGTCTACTATAAGGTTTTTTTAGCAATAAGGCTAGGTGGGACTGAACTAGTCTAGTCTCCATATGGAAGCATGGTTGTGTTTTTTTACCACAGTACCTCATGGGGGCCTACAAGGAGGCTGTAGAGGCACTTTATACAAGGGCAGGTAGTGATAGGATATGTGAGAATGGCTTTAAACAGAGACGGCAGAGATATTAGACAGTAGATACAAATTCTTCACTGTGGGTGTGGTGGGAGACTGGAACAGGGAAGCTGTGAATGTCCCATCCGTGGAAGTGTTCAGGGCCAGGTTGAATGGGCCTTCGAGCAACCCTGGTCTAGTGGAAGACGTCCTTGCCCATTGCACAGGGGTTGGAACTAAATGATGTTTCCAATCAAAACCATTGTATGATTCAACGAAATGTAGCAAATAAGACATGAATGCTCATTTTGCAGAACAAATACCTATGCAAATATCAGAAGTTCTAATTGGACATTAAAAACTTCGCTATGTAGATGGTTGGCATTATCAATCTTGCCAGAAAACAGCTGCACCTGAAGACCACAACTAATATTACATAGAAGATCACTGCAGCAAATTAAGCTAAAAACAATTACATTAAAATTAAAAATTAAATTCACAAAATAAATGAAATGACATACAGAACAAAATTCTACAGCAGTGCATAGTTACCCTGCATTATCAACTGAAGATAAGAACAAAGAATGACAAACTAACCAGTATAGTTAAAATCTGAACATATAAACCATTATCTTCAGTTAAATAATGCCTCAACACTAGGCAATCTTCCTCCAGACATCTGTACACTCATAAGATTAGAAAAAAAAAAAACTATTCATTAGCTAAATACCACCTTTTGTTTCAATTTATTTTTTTAAAGCCATGAAGAAAAGCAGCACTGAAATTCACATCAATCTGTTCCCACTTGGTTTTGCTTCATAAAAAAGAATTAATCATTCAACTACCTAGTGTAATACAAAGTTCCGTGATATTAACACAGCGTTAAAGCAGAAGTAAAATTACCTTCAAAGCAAAGAAAGCTGGCAAAAAAGGCAGCTAATTCTTCCATAGATTACTACATCATAATCTCTTCAGTGAAAGAGACTGTTCTGACAAAGCAAAGGAAGAGTGATCACAAGTTTTGTATGCTATTTTCAATACCAGTGAAGATCAGCTACTTTAAACATTTAGCCATGTTTTTTGACAAGGCATTTGTAACCTGCGTGGATTCAGACCTCAATAAGCATAAAAGTGGGTCACAGGCACAGAAGCTTCACAAGAGAGAAACTAATGAGTTTAAAAGAAGGCTGTCTGCAGACAAAGGCAGTAATTCCACAATTCAGAAAAGCAATGATAAGCAGGAATACCTAATAATACCTAATGAGATGGCAGACTCCAACACAAGGAGTGCTTGAGTATGGTGGGGAAAATGAATGACAAGGAACAGACATTTCAGTTGGTCCAGAATGTCTGCTTCTTGTGCTGGTTGAAGAGTTTTGGAAAGGCAGTCAAGGATGCAACAGCAGAAGAGGTATTCTCACATCACTCATTGTATCAGCTGTAGCCACAAGACAAGCTTGGAAAAGCAGAGAATGACCATAACAGAAAGAGAGACGCCCTACAGTAGATGCAAACAAAGAATTAATAATTCAGCTTGATTGCAACTTAGTCTAAGAATGCAAAAGCCAGGTTGTGGAACTCTCCACAGCAGAATAAATGTTAAATGCTAAAGGACCTGGCCCTGACTTAGGTCCTATTGAACACTAAGTATTTGTCATGTTAATTCATGTTTTGACATTTCAGTGAACTGTTAAACACAGTTAGGATTCAGCTATTGACAGGCTTACCAAGGAATGACAATTATAGAATTAAGGGCTGCTAAAGAATATTGGCAAATTACAAGAGGGGAGTGTTTCTTTTATCAGTATTCATTAAATATTACCTGGAAAATAAGTGTTGAAGTAATTTGCTCTCACTAGCATAATTACATACTTGGGGCATTCCCTACTTTTTTCTCCACTCTTCATGCCAATGACTAAATCCACTTAGATAAAACAAGAAAACAGAAATGTAGTTGTATGAAGACAAAGGCTCCTACACAAACTCAAGGTCTTTTTATGATAGTGCACAACTTAAACAAAAATCTGATAGCCACACATGTTCTGTCAGAGGTGATGTCCAGAAGTCACCTAAAAAATCCTCTTTCAACCAACCTAATCCAAAACATCTGGGAGTGACTGATCTCCTCATGATGAGTACTGGAACATAACATACTGTCTGACAATCCTCTGTCAGTGCACCACAGTACATGAAAATCCTGTATCCCCTATTAGCTGGAAAAAGTCTGTGGTCATTGATCTCATTTGGATATGGCAATGTTCTCACCCATTAAGAGCTACAAATCAAAACAAGGTCGAACAATTACATTTACAAGATAGTTCTGGTAAATATCCAAATGTGACTTTCTGTAATTAAAACAAGAGGTAAAAGTTGTGAGTTTTTCTTTGACTATTATTTATTAAGTTCCACATTCCATGCACAAAGCTGTTCTTTTCAGCCACAGAACACTAACTAGCAACTGAGAAGTAGCATATGCACTCTAAGGTAGGTGTAAGACTTATTTCAGGCAGTGACCATAACCTAAACAATTGTAAAGTGCATGAGAACTGAACAGAATCCTTTCAGACAGCAAGTACTCACTGTTTAGTACTTCAGAAGTTGCTCAATGTGCTCTGCATATGTGGTTGAATATACAGCTACTGTTTCAATCCTTGCACACTACACTTACTATGAAAGCAAAGGACATCACACAAAGCAAAAAGCCACACGTATCTACTAGGTAAGAGAAATAAAAATAAAGTGTAGGCACAGTATAAGCCATTCTATATTAAGAAGACTATTTTAGACAGTCCTAATCCACCACTAGAAAAGGGGAAATTGGCACAACATCCAATTCAAAAAAATTACTAAACTTCTAATAGTCTTTAAGGAAGAAGCCACTTGCAAGAGCAGGAGGAGGAAACTTCTTCAAACATAACCAAATGATGGAGGCACAACAACCCAGAAATTCATGTGGAGACAAGAGCACAAGACAGTGAAGTGCACGAGTACTTCAGAAGTATGAAGTATACAATAAAAACATACTATCAGTATACAATCTAATAAATAAACATTGGAGAGGAGGGCTTAACTTTGTCAAAACTATGTTTCATCATACAACAGTTCCCCTTGTACAACTCCCTGTCTTGAGTCCATGTGGTTTCCCCCCAAGGTAAAAAGTTTAATCCTGCTGTCCCAATTGCTTCTGCAGAAAGTTAAAGGGCAAACCAAAGCTCCACAGCTTTTACAACATTTAAAAAAAATAGAGGACTTGGCCTTTCTAAACCATGCATAGGAAGTTTAAACAGACTAAGTGTAAGAGCAAACAGCTCAAAACACACTTGAAGTTGCTAAGTGAGCGGCTAAGAAGGTGCAGTATCCACAGATCTAACTTACCTGAATATTATAAACACTCTTGAGCACAAGGAACACACAGAAACTGGAAAAAAACTACATGACAAGCAAGTAATAGACTTCACAAGCAATAATGCAATTAAAGGGGCACAAAGCCTACGGTAAGCAACAAGGTTCAGCATTCCTTATGAGGCTCTAGTTAAGACATACTAATTCAGCAGTGACTTACCTGCTCTTATTAGAACTATGAAAACCCTTTAACACTGCATAAAATTTTATTATGAGAAAAATGTATAAGTCATACAGACTGATTAATATTGATTATAGAGAAATATTTGAAATGGCGCTGAAAATCTGATTAAAAAAAATAATCACACACTAGGTATCTGAAAACCTATACATCTCAACAGAAGAGCATTCATCTATGCAACGCAGGGCAAAGGAGACAGTGTAGATCCTCTCACGCTGTCTTAAAGGCACAGGATTCCACCTGAAAGCTAAACTGTAGAGCTTATACACTATTCCACTTCAGGCTTTTTTCCCCCTCACATCCAGCTCCCTTGATTTGTACTTTTCACTAGTCCATCTTTTTTTCTTCCTCTCTTAATAACAAAGGCCCTACCTACTAATTCAATTCATTCATTCTGTATCATGATAGTCCTAATTCCATACTTTCTGCCATGCTTCAGCATCCACTTGCTCATCTCTCACAAGCTTTCAGTATTTAGAATACAGTAGGTCAAGAAGTATTTATGGAAAGGCCTTTGCTGCTACATTCTCAATTCTAGTACATGAAAGTAACTCTGGTATTAGTATCATTCATAAAATCTCAAGGGCTAGCTACCAGCTATGAGAGCTCTAACTTGGAAACTATGCTGAATTTATAATTTCTAGAGTAAGCTCATGAGCCTTCAATTATAACTCTTACCAGCACAATTTTTAAAACTTTTTCTTTTTCTTTTGTTACTCACTTGGCCACAGACTGGATAACTTTAGAAGATGTATCCTTAATATTAGTGAAAAATCGCTCTGTTCCACCCCTCAGAATATCAAAGAACCCTCCATAAGTCTGGTCACATTCCGCAACGGTCAGGCCTAGAGTAGTCGAATAAAAACAATTTTACTTTATTACAGAGCCCATTCCAGGACATAACTTAAAGTATGTTGCCTATAAAGCTGGAAGTGAATGCACATATAGGCTACATCTTGCTGTAAGGCTCACAGTTCTAAAGATCTCCTTAACTGTGACCTACATGGTCAGGAAGTATTTAACACATTGTTTAATTTGCTGTTCATATTTATGAGAAAATAAGACAAAAAACTTCTGAAAGCAAGGCCTATGTTTCATATTGTCAATGTAGCAAAATACTGCCTTTTTTTAGTATCAGTTTCTTAAAGTACAGTTTATCATTAGCAGATCCACTTAATGATCTCCAGTAGACATGTTTTAATGCAGGGCTTCAAAAGCAGCAGGCATAATTAAGTTGCTTTCTAAGCACAACATCCCAGATAGCACAGCATCACAGCACATTATCCCTATTAATATGACTGAATACAACAAACAGTAGCCATTTTTGTACAAAACAGATGACTAAACTGACTTTTGATTACAATTACATTCAGAAGCTGGATTCTTCCACAGAAATTAATATACACATAACATTACTCATTAAATATTACCCAATTTTAAAATTTCCCCTGGAACATTAATATACTTTGTCTCACTGAGGGTTCAGCACAATTAATACCACACGAGAAATATCAGGCTGAAAGGAAAATTCAATACGTATGAAACAGTCCCTCGATATCATTTATATTAACTGAACTGTATCATATGATAGTTAATATGAATAAGAAAGAACAATAAGAAATTAGATGGAAATAAGTCTATCACCCTTCTTTTTTCTTTACTATTTAAGTATTTTCAACTGAATGCACTCTGGAATATCCATTTTTACAGAATACATGTGTCAGCTTATAACTGTGTCATTCTGGAACTGCGTTTTTTGATTTCATTTAGTTCTGCTAGTCCAACCTCTGTTTTATCTCAGATGGGACTGTGACTCCTCCTCCCCATCACTGATGTCCTATGGTGCAACCATCTTCTGAAGTCCCTCCTGCACAATGCTCCCATAATTAGTTGGGCTCACAGCAGTACCAGCTATAGCTATTTCTGAAAGTACTGACTAAATTGGACTCAATTTGAGTTTAGGCTACTGCTTTCTCCCTCTGAGGTGGTCAAACATGAATCTTTAGGAAAGTGACAAAACTAAATAGTTTTAGACTACGATCACTGTCAGATAGACTTCAAAATATCACAGAGGGTCAAAAGTCCTTCTGGGCAGGAGAGAAAAGGAGAGATGGACCTCAGATGCTTACAGGAGTATTTCTTCCTCATACAAGCTTTTTTCAGGCTAAAATAAACACAAGTTGAAGTCAGTGGCTCCCTACCATTAATGAACTATTATGGTCCATAGTCAAAATCTCTGCAATTGTTTCTGCATTTCTTTATTAGGCTACCTCAGCCACTAGACACAAAGACCATTTTAGCACAAAGTTATATCAAATGCCACCAAACAGCTTCTTTTTAAGTTTAATACAGAGGATGTTAAATAGTTCTTTGAAAAAAGACAACCCTCACTTTTGTACATCAAAGATCCAATGTTGTGAACAAACTCAGGATATATACTGATTTCAGTAACTTTTGCCACAAAGTAGTAGTTTTTCAGTTAAAATATAATACTTGTAAGATTTTTAAGGTTAAATTCAAACTCCTCTTATATGCTACTCTTTACACAATGGACTTTTAAATTTTATTGTCTCAACCAAAAAAGTTTGGGATTGCAATTTTTACTTGTTTGTCATAACTAAAAGACCACTTTCTCTATAGCTCTTGTGGTTTAGCAAATTCTTTCTTCTTGTATCCACACCTTCATCTAGTTCACTTATTTCAAGACCCCTGCCTCTACAGGTCAATCATGCATTTTAAGTTATTTCCCATAGGAAACCTCATTTTTATCTTGCCCAGCAATGAACTTGAGAAACTCACATTTGCATGTTTCACCACACAATCAAACCTCACAAAAATAATATAAGGTTAGAAGTAACTATATAAATCCCAAATAGCTAGTACCAGAGTGAACTATCTCAAACCCCCAAATAGCTTTTTTTTTTCCACATAAAAGGTATGCAACTGTCTTTACACTAAGATGATATCTCTTTCTGCACATACCTGCATTGTACATATTGTTGATCTGTCCTGCAGGCTTGGCATTCTGTGAAACAGAGGTCACAGACGTCCGAGGCTGAGCATTGTTTCCGTAGCCTCCATTTTGTTCCAGGAGCTGAGGAGATTAATGTTCACTATGAGTATTTTCTTGCTATTTTAGCAAACTTGCTATGCTTTGCAAATTATTTTTACTCGGTGAGAACAAGCAAACTGAGCCCCAGAAGAAAGCCAGGAAGTTAAGATACACTAATTGACTCGCAGTGCTGTGCAAATTACGCACTGAACAGGAGATATCTAAGTGTGTTTCAAGCAGAATCTTGTCATATCAGATTTCGCTGTGCAAGTTTGCTATGATTAAACAGCATACCAAACACAGCACTAGCATAACTAAAGAATAAACCAAGAGGATAAAAAGTTTTTCAACAAGCAGTAAGAAACACAACTGGTCTCCTTTAATGTCTCTGTGCTTTAAAAGGTATATTTTCAAAGATCCTGCAAGGAATATAGATCAATTCAAACTGAATCTCAAAATAAATTAGTATGAAACTTTCAAAAGACTAAGGAACAGGAGACTTGCTCTGAAATCTGTTAATAAATGCACACTCACTGAAGAAGAAAGGACAGAAAGAAAACCTAATCAATAATACTCCTATGAGACTTTACCTCTGTGATGGGGGATTTAGGATTGACATTCCTAGCCGCTGCAATCTCCTGCAGCTGGTTCACAAGCTCAGTGATTGACAGTCTCTCCTCTGGGTTCACCTTCAAAGTGGAGCCTAAAAATGGAGATTCAAACAATGTAACAAACTCTTCAGAGCCTTTCTCTCAGCTGACATTAATGATTTCTTCAGTGCATAACAGTGCAATAAGCAAACACATGAACAGAGTGGAGCAACAGCTAAATCCATATCTAAATATCATTCTCATACAAGGTATGCATGAGAAAAAAACAATGCTATTCAGCATTAATAATAATTCAAAGAATATAATTTAGGATTACTTAATGCAGAACCACAGAAGTAACTTTGTGTCTGATGCTGTTGGATACTTTTCTGGTTTTGTAATTAAAATCTATCTGAAATTTAAAAGAATTTTTTACGCGAGTTCAAAGAAACCAAATCAAACCACTAGTTGTTCCTATAGACAAATTCAGATCCTAAGCAAGGCAGACAAAAACAAGTTTCACATCCTAATTTTTTGATATTAGATTATTAATAAAACAAGAAGTTGTTGTAGTTCATCTTTTTCACCATCATAAGTCAATAATATTCAACTACCAGTAACACAACACTGTCAGTAACATGTATCCATAGGCACACCAATTAAATAACACTTACGAATAAGATCATGAAACACAGAATAGCGGGTGTCATTTTGTGGGATAACGTATTTCCCATTGACTATGCGAAGTTTAGCTCCATCTTCAAATGGATGTTGCCTAAAGCACAGCAAGTACAGGACACAGCCCAGAGCCTACAGAGATAAACACAGAAACAATGCATAGAATCACAGAGTCGTTTAAGCTGGAAAAGACCTTTTTATGATTCTCAAGTTCAAACATTAACTCAGCACTGCCAGTTCACCACTAAACCACATCCTCAGTGCCACATCTACACGTCTTTTAAATACTTCCACATATGGTGATTTAACCACTTCGCTGGACAGCCTGTTCCAATGACTAAAAACCCTTCCAGTGAAGAAATTTTTCCCAATATCCAATCTAAATGTTCCTTTGTGCAACTTGAGGCCATGTACTCTCGTCTTATCACTAGCTGCTTGGGAAAAGTATTTCTGCCTTTTTTTTAAAAAAATCAGTTAGAAGTCATTACAAGAAATCCATTTTAGAAACTTGACAGTATACAAAAATGAGTAGTCTTGGAACACTGAAGATGTTCAAGAACAGGATTGCTCTTACAAAAAGGTTCAGAGGTTTTATTTTGGGAACTGGGGGCATGAAAGGGTGTAGGATTGTTTGGAACAAATGAAAATACTGTTATTTTTTCCGCTGACCACCTTCAGGCAATGAGTAGCACACATTCTACAGTACAGATGCAGAATGACAAGTATTACACCAAAACACTTTCTGAGTTGAATTAATCTATGTGAAATCTGAAGAGACTGTTCAGCTCACATAGAATTAAAACCTCTACTATGTCTTGCACTGACTACAAGACTTTTTTTACTAAATATTGGTAGGGAGAATCCAATTTGAAGATTTTGCTCCTTGCTTTTTCAGAAATCTTTGGAAGTGGGAAGGTGAACCAGTGGTGCTGTTCTAAGAAAGACATTATTACTTCCTTCATGTTTTTAACCTCACACAGTGACAAGCACACAGACAGCAACCATGAGAATTATTCACTCTATCTGCTTTCTTTGGAAAACGGCTTTGTGTATTCTAAACATGAACTACGAATCATTTATGCTTCCTGAGACAGGGCCATATTCTATTGCCAAATACTTCACGTATTTTCACTGAATTCAAAGTATAAAGAAAAAACACAGAACATGTTCCAACAAAGGCATGGTAAATGAAATAGATCTTCCAAAGAAACAAAAGGAGACAATCACCATGTTACTACTAACAGATACAGAATTATTCTAGTCAAAAAAATAAACTGCAACTGCCCCTTTGAGTGAGGCTTTATTAGATACGTTACTAGCTGTGTATTTAACTGAATGTAATCCTGGCTCAGACTGCCAGTATTTCATGCTGTGAAGTGACCAAAAACTCAGAAAAATGTATTTTACCTGGTGTTTTTTCACATGCCACAAAAAAATCACCAACAGCTGTAGAAGCTGAATAAGAGTTTCCACAATATCTTGTAACTAATTTGAGAAATTCCAAATAAAAACTTCTAAAGCACCACTAACACATTTTCTCAGTTTGTCTTTTGACACATTGCCAATACAGGTAACAACTGAACAGCTTGGCACCTGGCTCTATAAAAAAACATCCAATTAACCAAATCCCTAAGCACAGTCTCACAGGGAGGCACCTCAGTATTGCAGTACTACACAACTGGAAAAGGTACAACTGAGGACTTAGTAATTACCTTTATTTTTGGCTACAGATTTTTTAGTGAATATTAACAGTTTATCACATCTTCTATAGAAAGCATGAATGATCTCTGCATCATTCTCATCCTTGCTATCTCTCAGTATGTTACACAGAAGAAATACCTAGACATAACCATTCTGAATTTAGGAATAGGCAGTCCCAAGATTACATTCATAGCAGAGCATGAAAGGCAAGAATTTGAATCTAAGGACTCTAAATGTTCTGGGTCTCTGGTTGAAAGCTCCAACTCAGCAACAGTTCTACTGACTGAATACTGAAGAAGCTCAACATTGCCTCTCACAGTGGAACTCAAGCCAGATGTAGGAGAAAACATCTTGCTCTTTTAATATTTAGATACAGAGTTCATACTACTTAAGTTTTTTAATATAAGACACTAGCACTGTATTTATTTTGGTGTTTTTATTTATTTAATCAAAAAACTAACAAAAGGACTGCAAAATCAGTTCCACTATGACATAAGCAGCTATGATAAGCAAGAGAAAAAATTCTTACCCAAATGTCCTGTTTTTCACCAATTGGAAAATTTGAATACAAGTCTATCATTTCTGGTGTCCTGTACATTGGTGTTGTATTCCTTGTGATCTGCAGAAGACAGAATTTATTGAAATAGAACTTTAAGTTCCAACAACATTCAATCAAATAAAGAGCTCTCCATGTAGAATAGATAGGATTCTCACTTTCAAAATTAATTTCAGAAAGACAGAGACAAATTACAGGGCTGCATAATCACCAACCATACTAAGTTCAACAAGGAAAAATGCCAGATTCTGCATCTGAGATAGGGCTATAAAATATTGAAAATCAACAATAAATCAAGCAGTGAATTCACACTGCAGTGTGTACCTCATTTTTTCATGTCACTTAAAAACAGTGCAGACAAATCCAAAGCGTTAAGGTATGGATCCCTGAAGAGAACTTTTTAACCTTCTTGCACAGACTATACTAGACAGTGGTACAACCTCATCATTTCTTCAGAAACCAGTGGATTGTTCTCCATGGATGCCAGATTCCAAAATAGAGGAGTTTACCGAGACTCACAATATCAGAAGCTGCACACATGAATTTTAAGAATCACTGTATTTCTCCTGTTGATGTATTACATTAGCTTTGCCAGCACTACCCTCAACTGTAAAATAAGAACAAATGCACTTTGCAAAAGCACACAACATGGTAAACATAGTCACTATAGTCCTTGAGGCAATACTGCCTATTCATATTCTGCTGAGCAGACTTGCCATTTCTTTATATGTCATTCAACTGAGAAAAACAGATAGGAAAGTGGGAGTCACTCTGGCATAAACACTTCCTGACTTCTGGTCAAGAGTGTAAATAGAAGCTTTAGTAATCATTTATCTTCACACCAGACTGCAGAATGGACCCTGACCATGTTGAAGCAGTGCTTGTATATGTAGCTACAAAAACCTGGTTATGATTGTAACTGCAGAGTGTGTTTCAACTCTGGCAACACAAATACAAACCCAAAACTTTATAAATAATACTACAACTGAAACAATCTTCAGTTTAGATGTCCCATGAATCGATATCAGATTAACAGTAACAAATGAATACACTGCTGATATGAAGATTAATCGCAGTAAAACAGTCTCACCTCTTCTTCAACCAGTGATCTCTTTTGGGCAGACCAGTTGTAGTCAGGATAGTAAGCTATAGTTGTAGCACTACCGAAGTCGCAAAGTTTAATTGTCCCTTGGTTGCTAATAAGCAAGTTTTCCACCTTTGAAAAGAGGTAGAACTATAGATTAATGATGTCTTCTTTCTGTACACCAACATACATGCTTTTAAACATCAGCTTACTTGTGTGTATAAACTACTCACTTTAGACCAAAATGTTGTTTGCAGGAAAGAGCACAGAGATTTCAGACAGTACTGTAGTTTCACAGCAATATAGCCAACTTTCAAAAGGAAGCCTCAAACATACCATGAGCAGGAAACTTTCAAGAGAGCAAGAAATAAACTCCAGGGGAAAAAAATAATTTCATTAGAGCCTAAGAAAAGGCCAGATTTTCAGAGGAGTATTTATGTCTTGGAATCCAACTGTTTTCATGCCTAAAACTGAACACTGTTAGCTTAACTGCAGTGGAGCTGAGGTTAGGAATGCTGCAGACACAAAACAGGAAGGTACTAGTAGAGAAGCAGTGTGATAGGGAACACTCAGAAAGAGGCAGCCATCACCCTGTGCAGAGACAGAAACCAGCTATCTGAGGATCATGTGCTGCCTGAATAGAAGCTTACATGACTCGAGAAGAAAAAACAGTCCTTGAATTACAGCATTAGCTCCACCTCTATGGAGCTGGCTATGTAAGAAATTGTGTATTTACCTGTAAAATAGCATTTTTATCCTTTTTTTCAGAAAAGAGATGCACTTTTTCTAGGGGCTGGCATTTAGAAATTTCAGTGAAGAATACAAAATTTTATTCTAGAAAGTAACACCAAGAAAGTTCTATCCAGACTTGTTAACATGTCTTTGACAGGACCTAGAACTCTATTCAATGATACCAAGAAAAAAGTGAAAAAAGGACTGCTCTGTCATAAAAAACTATGTTCAAGTTAATGGACCATACTGGTGCCTAACAAACCTTCCAGCAGCGTTGAAAACACCACACATTTACTTCTAAAAAGTGGTTTCACTTTCCTTCCACTAAAGCAACCAAGTGCACACTTAAGGAGGCAGAAATTTTGCCTTTTTTATATTCAGCTGAAATCACATCAAGCTGGAAACAGTATAAAATTCAGACACTGTTTCAGGAGTAAGACTTCTTTCTCTTGTTTACATTTACAAAATTTCAATATAAAATATTTGTAATACAGCAAAATCTCACTGACTATTAGGGTTTCCTCTTCTAAGGTATAGCAAACACAGAAAGATGAACCCCTGCCTTCAAAATTCAAAGTCAGAGAAAGTTCTTTCAAATCTCCAAGGCTTCCATAGGGACAACACTTTCCAGAGCATACTGCTACAGAATCTTGGTAAGGGCTAACAGAACAAAAAAACTAAGAAACCAAATCTAACATGGATTATGCCTACCAAATTTTAAATTTTAATTAAAAGAAAGCACTAAAATGCAATGCAGTTATTCGTTCTAAAACTAACAGCTTGCTATACATTCTCAAAGGCAAGATGATCTTTCACAGGTAATTCAACATTCTTCTCCTTGAAAACTTTACCTTTTCTATCTGGACACCTGCTCATCCCAGAACTGCAATTCACAAGTTGCAACTGGTTGTTTTATCAGCAAACCATGATATAATGCTTTTCTGTCAGCTTGTTCAGATAGAGTACAAGCAGTCCTAACCACAAGCACAAGGAAAAGATGTTTTAACAGATGCAAGTATTTCAATGATGATCTTCACTGACACTCACCAGTAGTGACAAGGCAATACACGTAAGCACAAGTGTCCATTGTATTGGATCTGGCGTCTTTAACACAGATCCAGCTCAACAGGTTCCTCTGCTGTTTTAAAATTCAGCTTTTATTTAAACATGGTAACGCACCTTTAAATCTCTATGGATAATAGGAGGCTTCTGTTTATGCATGTGCTGCACTGCTCTGCAGGTCTGATAAAAGATCTTCAAAACTGTGTCACAGGAGATAGGTCCTTTGGATTCTACTTTCTTTAAAAATTCCACCAGCTGTCCTGCAGGAAATCAGAGAAACTCACATGAACACATAGAGAACACTGCAAATTCTGAGAGTCTGGCATGAATAGACAAATGTTTTTCTTGTCAAGAAAAACTTGCAGTGTTGAGTTGCATTAAATAGATATTCTGAAAATGGCAAATCCATGCTGACCACAGTGACAAAGAAATAGAGGTTTAAGGAACTATTCCTACTCTTCCTTTCTCTGACTAGTCTCAAACACAAAAAACTTAATAATTACCTCATATTTAAGACAAGGTTGAACTGTAGTCTAAAAAAACATGATCTTTATCCTATAAAAGATAAAGTTGAACTCTAGGTCCACTGAACCATGCTATGTTCAAGAGGCTTTCAAAGCTGCTAAGTTATGAAGCAGCCTGTGCAAAACACCTATCAGAAGCAATGTGGATTGCTGGCAAAAGAGATAAAATTTACCTTTACACAGTTCTGTAAGCAGAAGGAACTCTCCCTGGCCCGTGTCTGATTCTTCTTTTCCTATAGATGCTGCAGAGCAAAACTGGACAATGTTGGGATGACCTGAAAGTTTTTTCTAGAGATAACATGTTCAAGGAAGATGACTGACAAGTTTATTGCTGCTATTGCATACAGCTATTCACACAAAATGTTAGCTTAAAGCCACTGAAAGCTGCAATTAATATATTAGGCAAGACAGCAAAATTCATGCCTCAGTAGTAAAAAAATCTCAGAAAGATAATAAGCTAATAAAAAGTCAAAATGAAATATTAAAAAATTAAGGCTCTGAGCAAACTGGACTTCATAACAGGTCTAGTTACTTCTTTTAGACTTTGACAATGACTGCAAAATCACACAAGTATCAAAGAAACCTTCTAATTATCAGCTGCTTCTCTAGACAGCTGACCAAGAAGAAAGGGCTATTGTCTCCTCGCCTATCTCCTCACCAAAGCAGGTATTAATCATGTTGTGTTTCATTTTTAAGTAACTAAAATAAAGTCCAAAATGAATAGTGGTCTAAAGAGCAAGGAACTTATCCTCTCACCATTAGTAATAATTATTTATGCTAAAACCATTATCATGTTTCATTTCTGGTTCAGAAATTCAAGGTATCATTTTCAATTATGTAAGGGTGAGTACAGTGTAAGCAGTCTCAGTTCCTGACAGTGAAAGTTATATTGCATTTATGCCTATAGATCACCCTGGTCATACACTGAGACGCACACGTATGAGACAAACACACACTATTTACAAGATGTATTCACCAAGTCCGAACAGAAAAAAGCAAAGATGTAAGTATAACAAAGTGATTAAAAAAGCGCAAGTTGGATCCACCAAATTAGGATAACTCTGATCTTATGCATCTCTTCACAACTTTCTGCTCAGATCTGAAGGAATTATTTCCATTCCACAGTTTTGTCTCACCAAGTTAGCAACAATTTATCCTTGTTCATGTTGTACATACACTTTAATAACTCTGAGCTGTGAAAAACATCCAAAGAACATTCAGTTTTTTACTCTTGGCAAGATAAAGTCAGAGTAGCCAGAAAACATATATTCCTATGGTAGTCCATTCTTGCAAGCATACTTCTAGTAAATGGCATTTAGCATAAGATTTTGCCAAACATTATCAGCAATCATGAAAAGAAATGTTTGGGAAGCTTTAAGATCAGTGGTTTTGCCTAGTAATTTAAAATGAAGACGAATACTCAGAGGGGAATACATAAGCACACACAGCTACTCCCTGACTCTTGAAACAAATTGAAGGTCTAATAGGAGATGCTGGGGAGCACATACTGAATTTACTAAAGATGAGGATTGAAAACACTCTGAGATTACATTATACCTTACTATCTAACATCACTGAAGATGAAATGGACAATAATAATACTGAGAAATGCCTGCTTCTTGTTTTTGATGCATGTAGTCTACTGAAATTCCTTCCTTAATATTCAGCATTAAAGCCAGACGCATCCAAAGCAGAAATTAATAAATATTTAGACTAAAAGCAAAGAGCAATAAATCCAGTGCACGTGAGGGAATTCTATTTAAGTATCATCTGAATAATCAAAAGGTCTCTTGACAACATTCACAGGACTGCATGAAAGCCCAAGTAGGAATTTCACTTCTTGCTAGAACTATATGTCAAAGCCCACACTAGCTACAGAAGTTTTCTGCACACATTATACTGCAGCAATTTTTGAAGAACTTAGGATGTTGGTACCATATTCATAGGAAACCATGAACCCAGACCCCCTCAGAATGTCAGTTTGCTTAGGCAGTGTATCACATGGAAAGAACACAATCTCTACAGCAGTCCTTTTTATTTTTTTGTTCTCAGAAATGTTTGGTATTAGGCAATTAATATGTTACAGAAAAGGATACCATAAAACAAACTTCCTGAATGATGGCTTTGTTCTTTTCCTCTTCATTAGACAACAATCTCTGCCAAAAAACCCGAATAATTGAAAAGATATAGTTACTACAACAGAAAAACAGTGCATAGATTTTTTTCACAAAATAAAAAGGCTGTAATCAAAAACCTAAGGAACTGTGATGGGGCAGTAAATAAAGCCATCTTATTGTACACTTCGTCATTATGCCACAAACAATACCCAATTTTCCAGTTACTTGGACTATTTAGGTTTAGTGATAATTGAGCAGTTGTAACTTTTGACACTCTTAAAAGTAACTGCTCTGACAGTTCTCTATTGTATAAAACATTAAAGACTCCTGGCTACAGCACTGCGGACTAACAAAGAAAGATTCATCTTCTGCCTGAAATCTTCAGTAATAACCTTCAACACTCCCTAGGCAAAATTCCTCCAAATTACGTAGCCCAGCTTTTACAATGGTTCTTGAGTAATCAGCAGTAAGGTCAAGTATTACTGTTACCACTTGGATTTGGAGTAAACATTTGACTACAATCAGCCTGGGCATTTGCTACAGAAGTACAAGTATTACAGAACGGAACAAGTACAATAATGGTTCACCTTTTATCTGTTATTTTTAAATGGGACTACTTTTAGAGGACATTTTGAACACGTAGTATTATGGATTTCATCCCATGTTTTGTTATTGTAGGATGTGGTAAGATATGGAAAAAAACCACCACGTAATTACAGATGGTATAACGCCATCTTACAGCTCCTACCCTTCATACTACTGTCCTTTTCACTTTCTGTCTAAGAGAGGTCTGCATACTGATAGGGCCACAGAATATCCCTACTCCAGAAACAAAGCTATTTTATGGTGAACATGTTTTATTTTTCAGCAAAATACGACTAAGTAAATGACTTCACTTTATTCTCCTTTCCATAATACTTCAATATTTCAACTGTTTACAGCTGTTTATTACATGCCTGTAGAAAAGAAGACTCCAGAGAAATGTCTCCAAAAAGTACCAGGCTGAATGTTTCATCAACGAGTCAAAGTGTGGAGCACTACTTTTAATGCTATGAAAATGTAGTGTGAAAGTACAAAGGTAGGCTAAATCTGCTTCTGAGGAGTGAAAAATACTCCTGTACTCCACTCCAGGCAACTAGGAAATATTCTTTTTTACTCATGCCACAAAACGTTTGGGACAAGGTCAAGAATTCCTAGACCAAGTGAAGAAACAAACAGCAGTGGCACCTAACATGCTTGCCATCTAAGTATAAAGTGCAGGGTCATAGCAGAAATGATCATTCTAAACAGTCTGCTACAAACTTCACAACTATTCTGGATTTTTTCAAATTAATAGTTCTGTGGCATGCAGCAAGGATTAACTGTTATGTTAAAGCATCAAGCTAAAACACAGAACTTATAAACCTGCAGTGAAACAAATTAACACTACCTTTAAAGCATAATCTTTGCCACTTCCAAGATCTTGAGCTTCATAGACAAAAGCAAAACCCCCTACAAGAAGAAAGCACATTAAGTCAGTTTTAATTTCAATATTCAGGTACATCACTCTTTTTAGTCCAACAGAATTAATACATGAATTTATACGCTTTTCTGAATGTCAGAAGCACTCTTATTTTTCAGCAGCTTGCCAAGAGTGCTGGTTACGTACATACAAGATTTAAAAGATTTAATTCTTTTACATATGCCACTACCACACCGTCTTTGTTAGTTTCCTGCATCTTTTTAAGTCTGTACATGCGGATTTCCTATGAAGCAGTCTTTTCAAAAGGTCCTTATAAAACCAAGACTCAAGCCAGTATTAGCTGACAACTTCAATTAACCTTCTTGGTATTACACTGTTAGGCTTCCTATTAAAAAAAAGCAATAACCAAGGGAGATAAAGTGTTAAATAAATACCTCCTACTTTTAAGATAATTGTCATGCTTCAGGCTTCATATTAAAAGCACAAACCATTCAAGCACTGTAGCACACGTTTCCAATTAGAAGGATGTTGTTACTAAATTGCAATTTGTTATTCCATACAACTTTTTTTTCCTTCAAACTACTTTTGTAAATGTATCTATTTTATTGAACACTTCTGCTTTGCTCAAGGAGACTGAGCGAATTTCTGCAGAGTATGACACTGAGATAAAGTCACAGGTCTGCTAAGTTTTTCCATTGGCCACCTACGTTAACCAAACGGTAGCAAAAGGACATATTTATATAATTCTAATCCATTTTTAGGACCCCAGTGTATCACTTCCACTTCTGGGAACATCATCCTTTTGGTTATACCAACAGTGTGGCTGCACATACGCTGCCTTTAGCAGAGTATGTTTAACAGAGTAAAAGCCAAAGTGAAAAACTTCAGTTATTGGCTTTTTTACTCCTCTAGTACAAAGTCTGTTTACACTGAACTACATAGGAATATTCTCTCTTTAGCAATAATTTGGAGAATAAGCACAGAAGGTGCCAGAACTACAGAATTTTACTGGTCAACAGGGAAGAGCATAGGATGACTAAATAATGAACCCCTAGGGAGAAGAAGTAAGATGACAAGGCAGTTCTTCAAAAATACGCAGAATCCAAATTGGTACAGTCACATTAGTACCCAATACCTTCTCTGTGGATGAGAAATAATAGCATGAGGCTGAAGCAAACACAGTATTTGTTTTGTGAAACTTAATCAAATACGAGGCTTTTCAAGAAGTACTCTCAAAAGTTTTACAAGGCCATTGACCATCACAGTGTTCTCCAGGACTCCTGAATGACTCCTGCCCACACAACTTTATTTGCTAGTAGCATCAACATGAAACAAATAAATGACAGGCTCCAGGTTACTGCCTTTGTTTTGAGGCTGCAGTTCATTGCCACCATATATTGCCCACACATGAACTGTGCTTACCCATTTCCCTTGATTCATTCTGTAACACTAGGTTTGGTACTTCCCACATTAGGAAGTTTCTTTGACTTTTCTAAAGCCCCTAGTCCAAACGTTCTGATCAGCAATTCCAATTAATGTTTTGAGCATGGATGGGCTGGAAACAGAATGCAGTCCACAGTTCCCAACACCTGAATATAACCTGAAGACACTTTGCTCCTCTCTGAATGAGAACATATGCAAGAAAAATATGGTTCTGTACAGCCCTGACCAGTTACGGCTACTCTTTACAGATCTAACAGAGCTGGTGAAACAAGCAAGAGAATATGCAAGTAATCCTTCCACTGAAGGCAGGTGCTGGGAAACCATGGGTTTTGACTGGTCTTCCCAACCAACTCCTTACCCCACCCAGAGGCATTGCTGGCTGTCCCAGTGAGCTGCAAACCCCTATTCCAGTGTACACCAGTGAGTGCACCAGAGAGGTACTGCCTTCATGTTTTTGTCCTATACAGATCTACACAGTCAAATACTGCTGCCCCCATAGACCAAAAGTATCTACATTTATATTGGTAAATATTGCAATTATTTTATCTTAATAACCCTGCAAGCTTCATCTTAAATATATGCTTCAATTTATAAAATCAATGGCTTCAGGTCAGCACAAATTTCTAGCACAAAAAATTACTTCACAGTTTTCTGGAAGGCACTCAAGAGCAAAATGGTGACAGCAGTTTGCTTGCTCTGCAAATTAGTTCATCTGAGCATGCTGTCAAGGGTTTTACAAGGGCTAGAACTCTAGCAACTCTATTCTGTATTTCAAGCATGCACCTTTCTAGTACTCCTATAAATACAAATAGCCACAGACCTACATACATGCACTCTGAAACATAACCATCTTTGTACAAATGCACCAAGTGTCCTCTTGGAAATAATATAGGTGAATCAGAATTAACTCATAAAATCTATAGTTTACCATTTTCCAGCATATCTAATTAACAATCAAACTGATCCAAACTCTTAAGAAGATCCCTAGAAACACTACTACCTTTCCAACTACTTCATCTAGTGTCATAAACTTTCCTAAAAGCTCTTCCTCCAATGTAGGAAATGCTGACAATACAGACCATGTTGCACAATATCACTAAGCTTAATTCTATTGACACTACATATGAAGGAGTAAAATGAGGAATCGGTTTACCTTACTAAAAACATTAAAGAATTCCTCAAAAAAAGTTACAAAGTATATTCCTCAAAAGGTTGTGTTTCAAATTTTTGTGAAAAGTGCTGAACATCACAGAATCTTCACAAAAGTCTGGACGCATTCATAGATGACCGAAAATTTTCTCTTTCAATTAAAAAACAATCTGGAAATTTATGCCTAAAACTCAATCACATTTGTGAAAACAGCTCAAGTTTACTTCTTGATGGAGAAGTCTGGCTTTTTAACACTCAGAATCACAGTGTTACAACCACCTTCTGAAGATTAAATTATACTTTTTGCATTTAAATTAATCTCATTTCCAACTAAAAACTTGATTTTAGTCCTCTTCATTGCTAGCTAGGAATTTAATATTTTATATTCAGTTTCATAACTACTTCAAAACAGATAATAAGTAGTTAAGTTTCAATACTCACTGAAAACCACAAACGTTAATTCTGGCATAAAAGTGCAAATGAAAATTGCACCATTTCATGCAATGCCAGCCATTTAAAAATTACATATTCTTGTTATCAATAGAAGTTAATAAATGCTCTGCTTCAGTTAAAGCACAGCTATGTAATTTTCAGTGAAGCACAACTGATATTCCTTGGAGTCAAACTGGCATACAAAATATCCAAACTAAGATTTTGCTGATATCAAATCTAAACCTGGCAAGACTCACTTTGTGTAGTAGCAAAATACTCGGTTCATTTACTACACTTTAATAGTTAAGAAAAGGAAAAGTAATGAAGAGATTCTTGCACATGCTACCCGAGCTCCTAGCAAGAGTTACACAGTAGGATACCACAGTTTATACAGAGATCTTGGAATAGTAAGCTGAAGAGAGAAACTTCACTGACATAGCAATAGCTTGAGAGTACATAAGTAGCTTAAAACCCACATTTTTATTTTATTAATTATACCTTAAATTCAAGTATTGTAATGCTTAAGCTTTGCAGAACTCCAAAGAAAAGTCGGTGGTATCATGCCTGGTTAATTCCAACTTCACTGCACCTGCTGTATAGAGAATCCCACTGCTGTCACTTACAATCTCATCACTTACAGCTATCCCACACTTGTAACTAAAGTTGAAAGGAAGTTTCCCACTCTGTCCTTTTACTGTTTCACCTGAACACAATTCAGTTCCATACACCACTGCCCATGTAGTGTTTGGCTCACTACTACTGCAGCACTACAGCTGATACCACGTTTAAATCCATGGATTTTCCAGAAGGCAGAGTAAGTCATGAAGGTACTTTTAATTTAGATTTATTTTTTTTAAGTCAACTGTTATTAGTGAAAACAATTCTTACACAAAAGGAAAATTAGCCCTACTGCTTTGTTTTGAGAAGCAGTTTCATTTAGGGTTTGATCCTGGCTCCCTTAAAGAGCTAGTCTATTAAAGTAATTTTAATACACCTTCAGTAGAGACAAGTTTACTGGCAAAACTTCTCCTCTGCCGTAACAGTTTACTACAGGCCCTCTGACCAATATATTTTGCAAAAATACAGGAATTTTCAGCTTCTCCCCTCTGGGTTGCTCTCAGCCTCCTGCAGCAGCATACCATGTTTTCAATTAGCTCAGTCCTACCCTTAGCATGGCACCTCTGTGAAGTGAACAAGGAAATGCACCCAAATGAACCGTTTCAGCAGCAAGTTTCAGCTTACAGGACAGCCAAATGTGTACTTGCACTGACACTGACGGCCAGCACACTGCAGGGCTGGAAGGAGTTGCAGGGTATAAGAACAACTGAAGCTGTGCTGCCACATGCTACTGTGCCATGCTAACCCATAGGCTCTGTTCACACCAAATACAAACAAAGCCAAACCAATGCTCCCACAGAAAAAGCCTTTTCTGTATTGGCAGATGACATGCAGTTCACCACAGATTTGAAATCTAAATTCAGAAAGCAGCACTTGACTTTCCAGTAGGGTATTTGCCACAAAAGGACTCATCCAGAAGAAAAATAGGTTCTCTATTTGTAAGCATGGGAGGGAATACTTGTAAGTCACAGACATGGACACATGTATCAGAAGGTGTCACACACAGGTTCTGAACTGAAAGACAAATGCAATTTCAACAGCAGAATAAACCATATGCTACAGACAAATTCAAGCCTGAAGAGAGCTGGAGAGGCTGGGACTTCTATATTTTATACCTATCTTTACGTTTATGATCCGAAGACCATAGGGGTTCTTTTAGACCAGCTATGTTGGCTAGAAAAATCTTACTTGCTAGCAAAAGTAAGCACAACTCCAGTTAGCAAAATACAGCAAGTAAACAACATAAAATAAAACCATAATACTGAGACAAACATGGAACATGAAGCAGTGGTTATAGACAAACTGTCAAGAACACCAGATTTAAAACATGCCCCCAGTTTGCTTTAAGTCATCTAACCTGGCATCTTTCTCCTGACATTTTGCAATGCCTGTGCCAGATCCTGGGAAACAGCAAACTGCTGTCAAAGTACAGTATTAAAAAACTTGCTTCAGAACCAAGAAGTAAACAGCAGATATGCCTCAAAAGCAGCTTCCTGTCCTGAGTTTCCTCTGTCCTCTGGAAACTGCTGTGGCCACCGCCTGCAAGAATGTTACAGTATCAGCAGCACAGTCCTTTTAGCGTTCACATCATACCCAGTGCTTACATTTCACCCACAACTCTGACCATAAAGAAGCTGTGAAGTAAAGGCTGACAGCCAAATAGGACTCGACATTAGTACAAAAGTACTCTTTTTAATGCAACTTACTGTATAAGAAACTGCCAGGCTCTGTCTAAGCTCATATGACCAAAATGCATAAGCATTCAAGCGACAAAGCAGTGGTGAAGACCAATTTCCTGCTGGTTTATGGTTTTTTCTAAGTAGCTTGTAAGTAGTTTGAAGTAGCTAATCTTAGAGAATCCAATTTTTCTTCCATGTTGATCATCAAGACTTCAACCAAAAACTACTTAAATACCAGACAGAAACTACAGAAAGTGAATCCCATAATGAAAAGGAGCTCTGAACAGAGCTTTGTGGTATTTAACCTAAATACCATCAACCACCTGTAAAAAGTTAATGAAATATTTAAGTGCATTAGTATGGACAAGTTCACATTTCAGTCTTTTGACAAAGACTAGCTTTCAGTAGCTCTTCTGCTTCAGGAAGTAAAGTAACTTCTCTGACCACAAGATCCAAATTTCTGCTCGTACCTAAGTAATGTGCATGCATTACCATAGCACCTATTCTAAAACAGACTAGCAAGTGGTGTGTCAGGATACCTCCCCAAAAAATCATCAAAACTGACAACTGCCCAGACATTTAATTCCTGTGCTCTAGGCTCAGTCTATGCACACAATGAGATCAGCCTCCTGACACGTGTGTGTTGAAACCAAACATGTTGTTTACCTGCATTTCACAGTCTTCCAAACAACCCAAAACAACACAGGCAAACTTGCACCTTCGGCATAATATTACATGCAGTCATTTAAAACAAACAAACAAACAAACCCTGAAAACAAAAGGCACCTAAAAAACCCCGTGCAATGCAGTACTCTCCAGAGGTCCTCGGAAGATCATGGCCTCCTTTGAGTCCTGTTACGCGGTGAACGCATTTTAACCCACGGAGCAAGCGAGGGGGCAGCCACCCCACACGGTCAGCCTGTGGCTGTTCCTAAAGCAGGGCAATCCCACCACGTCCGGCTCCTGCGGCCGGGACCCGGCAAACACACCCCGTGGCACCGACGGGGCCGGGCGCTCCCCGGGGGTGGAAGGCTACGGGGGAGGGCATGGGAGGACACCGGGGAGGGCACCGGGGGAAGGTACCGAGGGAGGTCACAGCAGGGCACCGGGGGAAGGTACCGTGGGAGGGCACCGGGGAGGGCACCGGGGGAGGGCAGCGCCCCCCGCCCGGCCAGGGCGCGGCCTGCCCTGCGGATCAGGAAACCCTGGCGGCCGCAGGAAGGGGGCCCGGGGCACAGCGGAGCGGGAGGCCCGCGGCGAANCTCCCTCCCTCTCTTCCGCCCGTCCCCTCTGCGCCGCTTCCGGCAGCGCTGCGTCACTGGCGCCATCGCGGCACCGCCCGGCACGCTCAGCCGCTCCCTCATCCCGATCCTGATCCTGATCCCGCTCCCGCTGCCCCCGGTGTCGGAGGGGCGAGAGGAGCCCCCTTTCCCATCCTGCCCGCGGCGTNTCCCCCGCCTCCTTTTCCCTTCCCCGCAACCTGCCGGGCCGGCCCCTTCCCTCCCGCCCCGTCCCTGCACCCCCCTGCCAGCACCCCAAAGTACGGGAGGACGTGGAGGTGGAGCCTTTCCCGTGGGTCACACGAGCACTGGGAACCGCCCTGTCCACAAACAGCGTCCCCCTGCGGGGTTAGGGGAGAGGCTCCCTTCGTGTGCTTGGCATATCCTGACTGGTAGAGCCAGAATGAGGCTGTGTGGCCTGGGATAGCAGAGCACTGAAAGCATGCTTGTCTCGAAACCTTTTGTGTCAGAAATAACACAGCTAGCCAGGATTCTTCTTCAAAACGTCCGCCTTTATCCCTGCCAGCAGTCATCATTAGACGATCCCAGACATCCCTAAATTCCATAAGATTTGAGGTGGTCATGGTTACTGTCTCCTGCAAGATAAGTGGTTAAATATTTTGAAGCCGTATTTCTCAATCAACTTCCATAAACTAAGAACTTGCTCTCCTTCATGTTCTGTAAATTATAGCGGCACGGCCTCTTGTGATTGCCTCACTGCTCTGTAATGCCTTATCAATCAAGAAGTGTGGTCTTAAAGGTCAGTGGATTTTTATGGAGATCCCACATTTTTATATCTTGTATATATGTCACGTTATATAGAGAACTTCCTTCTATCTGTAGCAGAGGGCAGCTGCCAATTTTCACTTTCAATTTCCCCTGCAAAAAACCTGTTACAGTAAACCATACCACCTCTTTTTGGCATTTGTTCTTCTGTGAGCTTTTTGCTAACCAGCTTTAACACCACCCTAAAATTCCTTGACTGTGTCACTGCTAAGCCTCACCTTTATCTCAGCACAGAATAGATGTCCCAAAGCCAGGAGAAAAAGGATGACAAGACAGCAGGACTTTATTTCCTTCAACTGCATTACGCCTGATTGAAACGCCCTTACACGCACACCCTGAGAATCTTTTTTCTCTATCAGTGTGTACACTTTTAATGTATAAAAATGATCAAATAAAAATCCATCCATGAAAACTCATTGTATTTAAAACTTTACAGTTTTACTCCTTATGCAACAGATTTAATTGACTATCAAGAAAGGATCTCAGCACAAATAACAAAAATTCCAGTCCAAAAATTGTACACAGAGAGGCATCAAATGTGAGATTTGATACTAAAAGCTCAACCAATTGTTGATTGAAATTGCTCAAATAGGTCAGTCATAGGTTACAGTAGGAGCTGGTCCTAAGAAAGACTGGGGGAGCAGTAACCATCTGTTACACATGAAGGAAGTGTCAGAAAATATGTAGGAGAAGCAGCAGGAATATTACATTTGAAAAAATCAGAATGGATTTGGTACTGCAACTACTGCAGGTATGATGGTAGAGCCTTGATAAAAATGCAGCTTCTCTGGATAAAACGCTTAAAAGAATACCTAGATAATATTTTACTGACCTCTGCTTTTAAATATTCAGGACCATACTGCAGAGGTCAAGCAGATCCCTCAGTGAGATGCAGTTTGAAATGTGTACAGCTGTCTAGAGGGTTCTTCATTGGTGGGGGCTGACCTTTTTATTAATTGCTGAGGCAAGAGTGTGGTAAAATTCTCCAATTTTTAAGAGTACTTGTCTAGAAAAAGTTGCATATTATTTTTATTCAGGCAGCTTCTGAGGCCTATGGAATTTTTTTTAAATTGTTAAAACCAGTAAGTTTTATCCATTTATATGCTGGCATAATTCCTGTTGAAAAGCAGAGGAAAACAAGGTTGTGCCATTTGTTACTAGTTTGCATTCCAGTTCTGACCACTGCACTGGACTGCAGCATAATGGTGAAGCTCTGCTTCAGCCTTGCCATTTGAACTCTCGTCTAGTCCTCTTCCTTCTACAGCTTCACCCATAATGAGCCATGAGTCATTCTGGCCAAAAAGTCTTGGGTGGGGAAGGTGGTAAATAGGCAATTTCCTTTTGTGTCATAATATCAAGACAGAGCAGAGCCATAAACTGGAGAAATACTAAATAAAAATTACCTTCTGTCTATTAGCATGTAGTAAAGATACACACTTTAAATTCCATTCCAGTAATTGTTTTCAGCTTCTTAGGGATTAAATTAATTAAATAGTAATGAATTAGCATTCTATTTTACATTTCTCTATATAGCATTTAATCAAAATATAACTAGAAAAATGGCATACATAATAGTGTCTCCATAGCTCTAGATAGGGTTCATTAAGTGAACAGTTGAAAATCTATTTTAGAAGTACATCTCAGAAAGAAGATTAAATACTTCTTCGATGTTTGTACTTTTTAGTGTAACTGCTCTTGTGATATACTCTGAAACCATGAGCCATAAAGCCAATCCTGACACAAAGCAAACAGAGAAATTTGACCTTTCTTCATTTAATATCTTCATTTTGCATGCAGAGACCCTCCATTTCTTCTGAGATCAGAAATACACAAAAGGCACTATTCCAGCAATGCTGGCACCTCCGTCCATTTATTTTCTTTCCTATTTGATTATTCTAGGCTTGAGTGAACTATGCACTTTTGAAAGACTTAGGCTGAATTTCTGTCTCACACAATCCAGCAAGAATCACCAGGTTTGGGAATCACTATTTGAATAAGCTCTTAACCAGAACAGCCACTAATACCTCCACACGTTACACCCAAGTAATTTTGTGCACTGCAAATTTTTTTATTCCTTTAGCTTTTTGTATTAGCTGAATATCTGTACAGCCTGCATAAACTTCACAATGCATAAACAACTGCTGTCTTCTTCTGATGTGCACTTAATTTTTTTCTTAACCAGATTATAACCTGTTGTACACTGGGAGATTTTTATAACATATTGTAACTACATATTTCAAATAAAAACCTGTTCATTTGACATAAAAATAGCAAGGTTAATAAAGCAATAGTTGCAACATTTGGAAATAAAGATATTTTGATTGATCCCTGTGTGTAGTCTACATTTTAATTTAGCTAAATTTTCAGCAGTAACTGCCATCTTAATGGCTTATGTCTGATTTGGGAACCCCTTCTTATAGTTGAGATTCTAGTTTAAGTTATTAATTTCTAGAATGATAATGGGAGAACATGGCAATCATTCAAAAAAACATTACTTCATTGGTTTTGTGGAGCAATAGCTTTGTCTCTGGCTTTGGATTAGATACTACAAGCTTAGCAGACATATCTTTCTATTTGCTAGTTTCACACAAGGCATATGTCTTTTTGCTTTTATTTGGGAAAATTTTAATATAGGGCAAATTAGCTATTCTCTGTAAATAAAATTAATTCACTAATCACTGGAAAACTCACTAAAATGTTTAGACAGGGTATCTGGAGACTGAATGTACGTTGTACCTGTTCCAATCCATATTTAGGGATTTCTTCTGCCGATGGTGCCACTGGCTACTTTGAAATACTGATCAATGACAAGGGGGAATAAAGGTTTGTAGTCTAACCAGCTCCTTTAAGAAAAGGTCTTTAACTTTGAAGCCAGAAAGCAAGGTGAAAGAATCTTGCAGGAATGTGTTCTTACTGCCTGAAATACAGTGGATGGGTTCTGTGTGGGCTTGTTTGTTTGTATTTGACTTGTTTGACAGTGAGCAGTGATTAACAGACACCTCCATTGAAAAAATAATTTCCTCATTAAATATAACAAAAGACTTTTTATCAAAATGTTCTTCTTCTGTGAGAAACAGAACATCATAGCTTCTTACCAAATCACTATTTAACTTTGGAAGGGTGAAGTATTATGGCACTAAAATTGATACTAGCTGTAATTGAGACAGCTGTAGATTGAGACCATCTGCCCATTTACTGAAATTGCTTTCAAAAAGTCATTATGATCAGATTAATGTTTAGTGATCTCTGCATTTCCTTGCCATTTAAACATTGTACCACTATTTTACTAAAAGTGGAAGTTATTTTTCAATTTCAGAATTAGGAAGGTACATTACTATCTCCAAGAACATACCAATTTGAACAAACATTATTAAAGTTTAATGATATGTTTTATGCCTACGTGGCCATATACATTCAGGCAGAAATATGGTCTGGGGCCCTGTGATAGAAAGGAAAACTTGCCATTAAATTAAATTAAAAAAAAAATAAAACCTGCCAAAAATGTCCACAAAAGAGTTGCATTTGGTTTTCCTATGGAAGAAATAAGTTCCTCCTCTGTAGGTCACAAGGACTGACTGCAGTACTACTGTGCTAGATTTGGTTAACTGTACGAGGCCAGGTAAGGTGCAGGTACGGCTGTCCAGTGACCTCACTTCAGCTCTGGTCTGTCAAAGGGGCAGTGGATTGATCAGTTTTTGCAGGAAAGGAAGAAGCTTTTTAAAACTTACGCTTTATTCAACTAATTACATTTGATCAGACAACAGTGACGTCTTTATTTTTCCACAACCTTAATGCTTAGTTGTCTATCAAAATTCCCTGGTATTAAGCGCAGTTACTGCATTCCAATATTCTGTCTTAGTTACCAATTTAATGATAAATTTTCTTGCCAGAATTGCTAAATTCCATATACAAGCCTTTTCATTCTCTCAAATTCTTGAAGGGAAGCTAAATGATTTTGAATTCGCTCTCCATTTTATGCTTTCAGACAGAGAAGTAAAAGGAAACTCCTGTCATCCAAGTGTTTTTTACATTTTTTTACATTTCAGAAGTGGCCAAATTAAACTTAAATGAAAGTTTATGCAGCATATTCCAGCTCATGCAGCCATGGAAAGATCAACATTTTTAAGGAGTAACTATAAATGAATAAAAGAATTACAACATAGGAGTTCATCGGTTTTCACAGATAAGCCTACAAAACTATAATGTTAAAAGCAAACAAATAACAATGCCTCATGGTTAGGTATATTTAGGGTTACAATGACCAAGGTTAAGAAATGGTTAAGAATTTTTTACTAATTTGCTTAAACTTAACTAAAGCTGTAGACTTGGAAGTCCTGGCCCAAATAATTATTGCAATTTTTGCTATTTCTTTTTTCCTCTCACAGGAAAGAGAGCTCTTGAAGTTTCCTCACCAGCTTCATCCACTTCAGTACAAAGTTAACTGCATAAGCAATAGTAGGCTTCCCTGGCAGAATAAGAATGACATTAACTTTCATAATTATCTGTGTACTTAATATTTGATCACAGTCAAATACCTAGATTGTTCACATGTTATCAAAGACAAAGCTGAAGACTATATTAGATAGGGCTGCATGCTTTTGAAGTGTAAGGCCACTGTAAAAGTTAGAAATCAGATACAAATAATGTTCAGTATATCTGAAATACAGACTGTCATTTAAGAGTATTTTCTCAAACTGCTTAGAATTTCACCTGGTTATTAAGCCACCTATCAGTAACATGAGACATTTTGAAAAGCTTAAAACACAAGCTTTTTGGGTATTTCCCATGTAAATTCATCTCTCCCAAAGTGCCCATAGCATGCCGTTTTTTGATAGATTGGCCTCTTCAAATCCAGCTCCCTAAATGAAAGGAAAAAACCAAAAGTGAGTTTACACTTAACTCTACTTCAACATACATTATGATCTAGAAATCAGAGGCATAATCAGTACCATCCCCAGAAGAAAGACAACAAAACATAGGTGTAATTTCTTTTCCCAGCCCGATTTACAGAAAGATAGTGGGCTGATGGTTTCAATTTTAAAGGGACTAGAAATAGTCAGGTGTCTTTCAGTGTCCCATGCAGAATGGGACACTGTCACATGGGGACACTGGGACATTGTCAGATGCAGTAAGTATGCAGTTAGGCTTTGTAAACCTTACAATGCAGAAGTCTTTTAATCAGAACAAAGTTCAGCTATATCTGTGTAAGCATCAATGTGTTTTCTGTTATTTCAACTGTAATATAGAATATTTTCTAATGTTCCTATGCCAGAAAGGCAATCATCTCAAAAAAGCTGCCAAATATGATGACCTAGTAGACTAAGTAACTGTGGAGGTTTAACTGCTTATGTAGATACACTAAGTCAGTATCTAGAATAGGGCTTAACATGACATAATTATGACTAGATAAATAATGAAGGAGCAAGTGCTTTCTAGCCTACATAATATAGTGGATTGCAGCAGTGCTAAATGGCTAGCTACAGGTATCTACATAGAAGTATCTCTTCATTTTATGAAGGGCCTGAAATATCTTCATGTGCTTGGGTTTTCTCCTATTGTACTATCTTGCTTTAATTATCTTTGAAAACACATTTTAAATAGATGATTCATATTGTAAGCTGCTGGAGAGAAAATTGGTGGAGAAATGACAAAATAAGGAAAGAAGTACAATACTAACAGGATAGTCAATACATTTCAGATGGTCAAGAGATTACTCATTCTCACACTTATGTGGACATATATGATGTAGAGCAGCAAAGTCCTCTTTCAAGTAATATTTTGTGTAACATGATGCTGCAGTGGCGCCTGTAGTCATCCTTTATGTTTGACCCTAAGCCAAAAGCCATCAAAATGTGAGTGCTGACTAAATGAAGAGTAACACATTGTGAAGTACGCTGATGAATAGTTTGTTAGAACGGACAGCCAGCACCATTTACAGGATTTTAAGTATTGTGAGATGATGTTTAACAAAGAAATATTCATGCAGTGATGCTCATGGTTTTGCCAGCTTACTTACTTTCCTACTGCCTTCACCACTTCCAGGAGTATGATAGTGTATTTTTAAAATGCAGCATTTTTTTTAACTCAACAAATCTAGCTAATTGTCTGGGAATTTCCTCCCAAATTATTAGTGATGAACTTCCATAATGACAAAGGCAAAGAACATTTTTGATTATATTTCTAAACTGATAACACTTGGAAAACATTACCCATCAATAGAGGTTGCTGTACTGCCTCACATTACCTCAGACCATTACACTAATAAGTTGGCTCTGCTCTCAGAATATATATTCCATACTCTGAAAAGGAATACAAAAGGCTGACTATAGCAGAATGTTGATACAGGTAGTCAGAAACGTCTTTCCTTTTTAACGGTAAAAAAGAGACTTCCTATTCACTAACATGTTGACATTTTTTCCCAAATATGCTCAAGGTGGCTCTGAAATAAAGAGACTTGAATGACATGAATAGCTCTGGATTTAAAAGATAAATTAATCATTAGAAGCATTTTCCTCAAATAATGACATAGCTAACATGTATGTTTTAGCATTTTAGAACAAAACTTTTAAAACCTGCATTGCTCAAAATTAGAAAGTCTATGCATGGACTCAAGTTCTTGCTATTATCTGTCTCAGGCTTGAACTCCCATGTCAATTTCATGGTCTTAAGGGGCGAACTCACAATGTTGCTGCTCCCTTGAAAGAGGAGATAGTATGTCCATTAGTTTCTCTCCATTAGCTGTGTTTCACAAAACTTTTAAGAGCTCCAGCCTGTCAGCTTTGGTGAAAATCCGCCAAGAGATTAGGAAGTTCATCAGGACTGAGAAGATGAACCTGTACTATTAAGTCCTAGGAAGCTGTATTACAAATAGGCAAAAAACTCTTCCTCCTAAAAGTTACCATAAAACCATATGAGTTAATCACAAACGGGAGAAAATCAAAGAAAACTGCTTGGGTCAAATTACAGCTCACTGGAGTGCAGGTGGGTAACTGCTGATAAGGATAGGTGCTAATTTGCTTCTCTCCTCCAACCCTCTCTTCTCTCAAAGAAAAGAGTAATTCCCCTGCTTGTTTAAGTGTAAGGATTATATTTATCTAAAAGATCTGCTCTTTCAGGCCCAGAAATATTCCAAAAATGGTGGGCTGCAAAAGGCGATAGTTAATAGCTTTGGGTTTCCATGTCCTCTCTGACTGCATGGTAGCCTCAGTGACACTTATGATCACAACTGAATTTGCACTTCAAGACAGTTCATCTCATGGCTTTTCTTGTTCTGGTTTTTAAATTCATGCAATAGTTCAATTACCAAATCTTAAGAGAGCGTTTAAGAAATCTGTATTCCTTTTTAGTCAAGTTTAGTTTACTTCAAACAAGCTGCACAAGACTGCATGACAACTAGACACAGGCTCTCAGTGTTCAGATTTTTTGATGCAGAAAGAAGGTCACATTTACATGTTGTGAAGAAGTTGGTCGCTTTAGGGTGTTCTTTTCTCTTCTGGCCTACTGGCCAGTCTCCCCAGGACAGCAACAGCAAACATCATACTGCCACTATTGTGTTAGAATAATGCAGAGCCCCTACGCATGTGTAAGGGCAAAAATTACTCCACTTAACGTCTGGTTTCAATGGGATTGCTCGTGACATGAGAGTGCCAGAGCCTTTCCATTTTCTGGCAGCTGTCTCCTAAGTTGTTGCCACCTGAATAATAAAGGCACAAAGACCATACTTACCTCAGTACTTCTTTCAGAAAGAGCCAATATTTCTGTTGCCTTTCAGATAAGGCAGAGATTTGCAGCCTTACACACTCTGTAAACAAACTGGAAAACGTAACTATATCTAATGTTAAACTTTAATTCTGCTTTACCAAGCACATTACTACCTGGCTAATGAATTGCAACAGAGCTTGCTACTAGGGTTACTGTTAGATATACATGGTGTAATTTGTGTGTTGTACTGGGAGCATGGATGAGGGAAGAGCAGAAATTATATCAATTAGAGATTTATGATGGAAGTGACTTTCTTTAGGTTATGAGCCAGCAAATTAAATATTAAACTGTTAAAGAGAATATTATAAATATTCTATACAGTAAATATTAACATCACACAAACCTTATGATAGCTCCAAGGCGTAGATCAAAGTTCTTCTGGACAATTTCAAGCAGTTCTTCTTCAGATCTGTCTGATGTTCCATAATGAAACACTGAGATCGCGAGAGGACGACTCAGACCAATAGCATATGATAGCTGTAGAACACATGGAAACAACACAAATACAGTTAACACTGTCCTTCCTACTTTCTGCCTATGAGAAAGGAAAGGCTTATCATATGTGTCAGGGTAGAGTTTACGAACATCTTGTCTCCATAAATAAAACTAGGAGATATGTTCTATTTGTCTTCTATGTTAGAATATTATGTTTTCTTCAAAGAATGTTCAGCCTGGTCAAATACTAGACCTGGATGACATTCCTTTAAAGCAAAAGAACTACTTTCTGTCCTCCTCAGGTACTGCCATTCATCATCCTTCAGCTTCAGCTAGACACAAGCTTCATCCTTTGGGACTGGAGATTCTGAAATATACAAATATCTATGTTCTGTTGTTGGTTTCTTTTTCTTTTCTGAGGCAGAGAAAATATTATCTAGGACAAGGTGAGGAAAAGCTCCACATTCCTAAAGCATTCACAGACTTGTTTTCCCAGCATGAGTTATTTCCATGCACTCCCTGAAACTTCCAATGTACTTTTTAAAACACAGCTATCAGAAGTAGATAAAGTAACCCAGGAAGTATAGGTCTACTTCTCCCTTCTGATATCCAGGAATCATGCTAGCTTCTTTTCACCACAGGACTGCACAGCACAGAACTGATAGGTTCTCCTGAAATGTATTTTCTTTTATCATTCAGTCCACTTTCCAAAATACAGCCCTGCTGCAGTATAGGTTAACATACACTTAATTTTCTTCCATTACACTTTATTTGGATGAAAATAGGTTTTGACTGAATGTCACTAAGCAATGCAAACCATTCTGTGGTTTTCCTGGTCTTCCTTATTGTGTCTGCTCTCCACAGGTTTCAAGAAGTAATTGACCAATGGCTCAGTCCTATCTATATGCATCTTAGTAACCAAGAACTGTTTTTTGGTTTAGAAACTTTCCTAATTGTGACTATCTTGCCCTTAGCTAATTGAGATCATGCTAAGTCTGTTTTTCATAAACCAATAAGCTTACAATTCAATATAGCATTAAGTAATATTGTGATAATATACAGCTAATTAGACTGCAGTTCCTTCTATCCATCTTGCCCTTTCAGTATGAAAGTTGGTTAGCATGGAAAAATTATCTATGGGAGAACCAACTCAGTTGTAACCACCACTGGAGGCTGGCAAAGTCTTAGTGTAGCACACAGATATTAATGGGCTTAAAACACTTGTGCATTTCCACTTGATAATTTTTTCTTTTATTAATCTTTAATCCAGCATTCCATAACTTCATAGGAATTGGCTTTTATGCTCTCCCATCCTCCCCTTTTATCTTCATATATGTTAATATTTGAGATCTCCATAATCTGCTGTTTAAAAAAAATCAAACTTGCCTTGTCTAGAGACAGATTTGGGTATTTAAGGAAGGTCTCTGAGCATTACGGGAATGACAACATTCCCACCTAACTCAAAAATAAAGACAGTGATGTAGCTGTTCAAAAATGTGCATACCAAGAAATCAGAAGTTTATCTTCTGTGCCCTCAGAAAAAAAAAAAAAAAAAACCAAAAAACCCATAAATTATGTTTTATATATATATTTATATATATTATTAACAATTGGTTAACCAACACTTTTTTTGTGCTTGGCTTATTCTCAATCTCCCCTTTTCTTGACTAACTCTAAACTATCAGGTAGCAAACACGTGCACAATATCTAAAGCAAGCAGCCTTGTTCCTAACTGAGATGTCTGGATACTATGTCACTGATCATAACTATATCCAGTGGGCTTCTCCTTTGGTCCATGGAGAAAGTAAAAAGTTTTAAACAGACCTCTGCAGCAAAACATCAGGCAGATTGCTGCTACATTTTGCTTATTTAGTAAATGAGTTATGTAATTATTTATTACATAGCAGCTATTCAGAGCAAGTATGTATCTAAACTAGTATTGCAAACTGCCTAGGCAAACCTCACTTGTTTAACAGTCACATTGCATTCATATTTAATGGTGAAACTGTCTAGGTGTCAATAAAACACCTCTTTCTACTTCCTAAACATAGTAGTCATGACAATTCATGCACAAGGAAGGAAGTGCATTTTCTTCTGAGCATGTAAGACTAATGAAGTTTGTTCCTGTTTTAAACTCTTTACAATAATTGAATTGCCTTTAATCATACTTCACACCGTAGGAGTGTACTAGAAACATTACTTTAAGGTAATTTCAAGTGCAGCTTAAAACAGGTGAAGTTACAACCAATATAACCATATAGTACATCAAATTGCACAGCTACACCTAGACAGTGCTACCATAACTGTAACATGCTCTGCAGCCCAGGCTGGAGTGCTGGGCATGTGTGTGTGTGCAGAGCATCAGTAGACTTACTGGAACTAAGGGCAAGGATAATATAAAGAAGTACCTAGACCTGGGATGACAACTGACTTGGAGAAAAAACATTCATGAGAACACACTACCTGCTTCAGGACCATCCTGGCCTGTATCTTTGGCTTTCCTCATAAGGCTCCTTAAAAATTCCTAGAGTCCCATTCTACTATGAGAAATTATTTTCTGAAACTGGAGAGAGGCTGTGAGGGTAGTGTGTATTGAGATAGAATTTCTGCCTCAGAATTTGTTGTATTAGTTTCACAGTTTCCCTTACCTGGATTAATACTCTTTTACAGAGACCAGCTTTCACCAGAGATTTTGCAATCCAGCGAGCTGCATATGCTGCAGAACGATCAACTTTGGAGGGATCTTTTCCAGAGAATGCACCACCACCATGGGCTCCCCAGCCTCCATACGTATCAACAATGATCTTCCGGCCAGTCAGTCCAGCATCACTCTGAAGGACAAATAATTGAATATATTCAGAGACACAGTATTTCATCCAATCTCATATTAGGTTATGGGGTATAGCTTTGTTTGATATTTGCCACAGATATTAGTCTGTTCACAGTGTTTATGTTCACATGCAACTGTTTAATGAAAGCATTCTTTATATGACTGGAGTACTTTTCAGAGATGTACTAAGCTGTCTGGACTACAGTCACTTTTGAAAATCTTTAAGAATGTGATACATCTGTAAACACAACAAAAAGAATGCTCAATTCAAATGAGCAATCGTTAAATACTCTCTCTGGGTTACTGGCCAAAGTCTTCACTCAGCAACACTTTGATAAAAGCTGAGAATTTAGAGAAGCAAAACCAGATCACAAAAGACCTAAAAGGTTAACAAGCTTCACTTAGATGCTGATACTAAAATGGGAAGCAGAGGCTTCATGAAACTGCAGCTCAATGGTGTCAGCACATGCACACTGAGAAGCTCTAGCTCAGTTCATATTAATTGTTCAGTAGTGACACAAGTGATACTGCTCTTCTTCCTTCACTCCCATGCTCCTGATAATGGAGTCCCACACGCCTGCATAGACTTTTGTTTGCCTCCTACCACTTGATGAGCTGATCCAGCTTGCTCGCCCAGCAGAGAACTACTGCCTCTCTGCCAGATTAGCAAAGCTGGCAACAGTGTGCTAATACATGAGCTCCAGAGTGCTGAGAAATTCCATCCTCCAAGAAGATAACCTACACTAATCTACTATTTTTATATCTCCAAATAAGTAATATAAGAGCAAAGCTGACCTTTATTTCTTGATGAAAAGGGTATCCCTACATCATCCATTGTGATCCTAAGCATACCTTGTAGTTTTAATCCCTATGAACTCTTTATACAAAACTGGACAGTTTTGTGTAATGTAACTTTTTACAATTTCACAGCAATGACCTTCTTATCTAGTACCAGCACATGGTAAGCATAACATGCATCAAATTCCACTGACTATTATGTGCACATCACATTTGCATTAGGTCTCCCTTGAAATTTGTTCAGCTTCACAAATAATTTCAATGTAGGTATCAGATCTATTGTTATTTCTGGTTTTGATTTTTTATTGTGAAAGTGGAGAGGTACTTCCAACCAGCCATTTTAGCATGTAACTTAAGGACTGACTTTTGCTCACTTAAAATACTTTCTAGAAGCAAGACAAAGATCCAAGAATCTGCACAATCCAAGAAGGTACAGCTTCAGTTAAGACACCAGCTGTCCAGTAGGAAAGCTGCAGTAGAAATGACTGAAGCTTCCTTAAAAATGTATACTTTCTTGGTTAAAGGTATACTAGTTCATTGTACTGTTGTTCAAGAGAATTTTTACAAGTATAAAGTAAAGTAGAATCCAAGTCTGTACAGGCTGTCATTTTTCAAAGTAATTTACCTTAGGACCACCTTCTACAAACTTTTCACTTGGAAGGAGATGATAAATGGTGTTCTCATCAAGATACTTCTCTGGAATGACTTTTTTAACAACTTTCTCCATTAACTCCTTCCGTATTTGTTGTAGTGCTATGTCCGGGGCGTGATTTACTGAAATCACAAGTGTGTGCACTCGGATGGGTTCCAGTGTGCCATTACACTCCTTGTATTCCATTGTGACCTAGTGAGAAGAGATAGTGAACACTCAAGGCCAAAAGAACCAGTCTGAAACCTGGAAATGAACCTCAGTTATTTTCTGCAGCTAAAAATAACCAGATGAGAGGAAATGGAATGAAAAATTATAGATTGTTGTCAATGCTTAAGCTCACTGTGAGCAAAAAAAAAAATACAGAAGGCACTGAAGTACCACTACCAGTAGAGATAACTAAAGGACATTCCATGTATTGCCACAGAAAAACAAACTAACAGGAAAGCTACAGTAGCCTACGATTTTAGCACTTCGAGCTAAAATCAATCATGATTTGGTATGTTAATATAACTTCAGATAATACATTATCAAAGTAAAGCCAAAATAAATTTTGGAGAACCCTGTTAAAATGAACAACTGTAGATCATATGATAAGCTATATGGTTTCCTCCCTACCACATGGCTTTTATGTACATACAAATATATGCTGGCATTGGCCTATCCTCAGTATCTGTTTTCATACAGATTAAAGTGACATCTCTACTTTCTCACCCTTCAAACATGCTTGAATAGGTACATCATAAAAAAAATCAGCCAATTCACATGTTGCATACACTCGTGACAAGAGGTAGGGAAACAATTCAATTTGTGTCTGCACAATAACAGCAGCAGTTCTACTGCAATAACAGCAGCAGTATAACTCAATGCAGTTCCACACAAAATAACAGAAATTAAGACTAAAACACCTTGCTGTCTTAGAAATGCCACATGTATGGCTTCCCTTTCCTTTCCTGCAGATTTCACAACCCAGAAGACAGAACTTACTGTCTTTGAGACAGCCACTCTTGCATCACTCTTGTATTAGGTTTAGTGATTCATCCACTGCTGTCAGTGACTGATATTTATTCAGGAAAAAAACCCCATCTGATTACTGGTAATTTGCTAATATTCTTAATCCCAGGGGAAAAGAAGGAAAATACAATCATTGTTTTGAAGAGACCTGCTAAGACACTGATAGAACAGTTTTAACAAGCTGTATGTGCTACACACAAATGTACCTTATGAAACTCACACCTCCTTGGAACATAAGAATGACAGCACCACTTTTGACAAACATGAATTCTGATATAGTAACAGATGGGGTAAATTATTTCTCTTCTTTCTCACCTTTACAGTTTATGCATCTGTGTTACAAACCTGTGTTTTCCCATCTGGTCTAACCCAAGGCCATGTTCCATTCCGTTCCAGAGCCCTTATGCTTGCAGTCAGTTTATGTGCCAGGAGGATTGTTAAGGGCATACATTCCTCAGTTTCATCAGTGGCATAGCCAAACATCAAACCCTGCATTGAAAAATGGGAAAATGAGCTACTCAAATCCACATTCTTTTTCCATTTCTGCAATTGTCTTTGCCATACAGTATTTTAAAATCCCTCAGTCTTAGCAAGAGACAGCAGTAACATGCAGAGTTAGTACCTTTTGACTTATAACCAGCCTGAAATAACATTTTTATGCAAGAATCAGAGCCATAGCAGGAGCTGGTTCCCATGAATGGCTCTGCCTTAAACATTGAACCCTCTGCAAAACTTCATAAACACAAAGCTCATTAAGACTTCTCAGTCTTCTCCCCACACATAACAACCAAAATTACATAGCAATTGTTGCCTAAGAAGTAAAACTAGGCTAACCAAGGACTTGGAAGACCAGAAACTAACCAACTGATAAAAACCAAATTGTAGCTCTATGCTATTAAGGCCACTGGATACAGGGAAGGCCACTTTCATTGAAACTAGTGAAAGCTGTGATACTTTTTCACACTTGTGGTTATTAATAGAGTGCACAGTGCTCAGCTGCTAATTCTTACAGTTTGCAAAATAGTTTTTAAGGAAAGTATTTGGTCCAATATAATTGCAACTGCTTGCATGTAAACCAGATTTGAGTAAGTGCCTGGAATTACCTGATCCCCTGCTCCAATGTCATCATCAGATTTGCCATGGGAGATAGCATGCTTGATCTCTTTACACTGTTGTTCTAAGGCCACTAAAACTGTGCAAGTCTTATAGTCCAGTCCTAGTGAAGGGAGTTTTGTAAAGTTAGGTCATACATTCCTGAGAGCTCACAAATTGATAGAGAAGTTTTTAAGACTAAAAGTTTCTAAACTCTAAGCATATAAACATATATTTTTTTTTATTACTAACAGAAGCAGACAATCAGCACATTTATGTAACAGTTCCAGGATGTGGGGAAGTTAGTGCTATTAGGTCAAACTTGACTTCTTGAAACTGACAGGATAAGAATAATCCTACAAGCTGCCCCACCAAACCTTGTTACCTTGTTTATTATAACTAGGGTTCAAACCATTTGGGTATTAAATCCAGGTGAAGAGTATGGAAAACATTACCAGAAACTGGCATTCAGTTGTTCTTGTAGTATGTTCTAGGGTTCAATAGAATTAGAGAAAAAACATATATATCCTGCATGAAAAGGGACTGAAGGGGAATAGTCATATAGCAGGTTTAGCTGCTGAAAGGAAACTACTTGCAGATATATGTTAGGAATACATAAAGAATTCCCTTGTGTGTGAACTTTGAGTATCAGAGGCTTATGCACCCCAAGGACAAGGAACGTCAAAATTAAAACTTTCATAGTACACACCTACAGACATAACCACCTTCTGACATTTGTGCAGACTAGCTTTTCTGCATCAGAGAAACAAGAGATACCTGGCACTTCCAAGAATAAGTCTTTTACAAGTATGCTGCCTTAAAATAGCTCCTTCAATACCACACACTAAAAATACATATCAACAATATCTGTGAGATTTCTCCTAGGCCTGGATACACATTTCATTTTATTCTCCAGAAGACCATTTAAAGCCTGACTTTGGCCACACATAGAACAGACTTAAGAATGAACAGGTAGGATTTCACTCACCTTTGGAAGAGTCATCGTATCCTATCTTCTTAAGGGTCTCTCTTACAATTTGCTGGTAATCTACTATAGCCTTGGATGTGATCTCTCCACAGAGCAAAATCATTCCAGTTTTTGCTACACACTCTGAAGAAAATTTGAAATACCAGAATTTTACTGCTACTGTTCTACAGTTACACAGAGAGATCCTAAGGAAAGTTCTATGAACAAAGGATTAATCACAGGAGAAACCCAGTGTAAAGCCTTAGCATACATAAAGGTCTGCGTGCAACCACGCTTCAGCTGATATGAACATGCCTGCATGTCATGGAGGTCCATTGTACCCTATCATTATCCTATCTCTACACTGGCCAGCAGTAAATGTCTGTAAGAACACATCAAGTATGTAGGGCTGTTTCTCCAAATAATTCCCTGCTCTCCAAGAATTTCAGCTCAGGATCTTCCTGAAGCTAAAAGGACATAATTTATTATCAAATTGTATTACCAGTCTTTGATATATTTTTGTTACAGTAATTCATCCACTTGCCCTTGGCAACCATAAAAACATTTAGCTTCAACAAGAACTGGAGCAAGAAGGAATGCAACTTCACTACAAATTTTGTGCAGAATCATTTCATATTTTATTTCATTATTTGTTTTAAGACTCCACCTGGTCTCCAAAATTTTCCATTTTATGTAAAAACATATAGCAAACAATTAAAAAAAAATCAGTAAAACAATACGACGTACTATCTGTGTAATCTTGTCACACCTCAGTCTTCTATCTTGGTAGACAAACTGATGGTGTTTCTCACATCTCTTATCACACATTTTTCCCTTGTCATTTTTGCGGCATTTGTTACCATCTTCAAGTTTTGGAAGCATAACTGCCTGCAATATTGAAATACACCCTTCATCAAATCTAACACTTGATGTAACCCCTCCCCATGCATCTTCTCACTGCTCACATCTGTGCATCAAGGTTCACACGAGATTCTTCAGATAAAGTGTCGGATCAATGTGTTTATGGGATGCAGCTAGTCCTCTGTGCTCTAACTATGGCCTCGATGGCTTGTTCTAAAAATAAAATTACTGTATTTGGAAAGCTCTTTAGACTCATTCCCTTTCTGTGTCTATTCCTCTGTGGCAAACCACCTCATCCCAATTTGGTAATAGGTTCATAGCTTCTGTTGGGGATATTGCTAATGACTACGTTCATGTAGAAAACAGCATAGTCCTAATGGAAAAGTTCTACAAAGGAAGCAGCCACTTTGATCAGAATTACATTCAAATGAACTTATCTGTTTGTGATGAATGGGCATCACCTTATTCACTCTGTGAAGATATGCACGTTGACATATCTCTTTCCTCAATTCTCTTTTTCCCTGATTTTCTTAGATTCCTCTTTATCATCAGCCTCTACAGCCATAGTTTTCCCTGATACCAATGGCTTCTCCTACTCTACTTCTTACATTTCACCATTTTTAATTTGCACTGGTCTATATATTTCTGTTCAATTTTTGCAGCTTTTTTCTGCCTTCTCCTTTGAATCAGCGAGCCACAGTTGACCTCTTTACTGATTGTGGAAGTCTTGACTGATAGCCAGCTATTGGAAGAATTTTGGATCAAAGAATATTATATCAACATTGATTACCTGTTGTAGTTCATTGATTTGTTTTTCTATCTGTATTACTTACCGCAGGCAACCTTGGCATCCGGATCAATACCGAGATGAGCATCTACAACAGCATCACTTATCTGATCACATATCTTATCTAGAAGACAAAAATAAGATAGACCCCATTTCTTTCTGTAATTTAAAAAATTGACTTTCCTAATAAAATTTAATTACCAGTGGAAAAGAGACTTCTGTATATAGGGATCTGCCAAGAGGAAATTTTACCAACATACATTCTGAAAGGTACATCTTACCCTGTTTTCACTCTTCTCCTCAAGAAGAATGTCAGTTCTGTCTGACATTTTACTGTCATCTGCGTAGGCCAGCAGCCTTCCAGCTGAGGGGACAATGAAAATGAAAAAGGCCTGCAAAGGTATCCTGAAATAGTAATTTCAGGAGAACAGAAGATGTAGTAATTTCGGAAGAATTATTTAAGCTAAGAATTCTCTTTAGCCGTTTTGCATTCTTCTCCACTTTTATTTTAAACTTTGTATTGCATTTTCTGAGCGAATTACCTATTTTGATCTACATCTTACAACTGTCAGAGGTTTGCACTTTTGGCAGCGTTTATCCCTTCAGTACTTGCAGTGTGGACCTATGAAATCTCATGTGTGAACTTTTTTGCATGAAAAGAGGCATTGCTCTCCCTACAAAAGGATACTAAGGATACTGAAGTATATTGAAGTCCACTCCTGTCATTATGCACTGTTGTCTGGCTTATTCAAGTTTAGAAAAGCTGCTCCAAATTTTCTTTCAGGGACAAACACTGGCCCCTCACAAATTTTCACAGTTATTTCTGTGAGCGATGATCTTTCCGTTTTAGGAAAAAAGGACTGGAGGAAAAAGGTTTACCCTATTCTGTCTTCAGCACCTATGGCCCATTGTCTAAATAAGACCTGAGTATGCCAAATGCATTTACTTTGTGATAAGTTCATGAAATTTGGGGGACAAATTGAGATCATCTCATCAGGGTAAATGAACCAGGTAAAAGTAATCCATGTTATTACTTCAAAAATACATGTTTGAAAGGTTGCATATCTGCAGAACCAACATGAGCAGTGTGAATTTTCACTCAGCATCATTACAGAAAAAAATTTTTCCAAGATATGTTCAGTCACACATACACACAGCTGGATCTACAATACTGTCTGTACCAATAAGCTGGATGCTTATATAGTTTGTAAGTCTGTGTAATTATACATGTAGTTGCCAATTAAAAATAACTTCTCTCAAGGGCCCATTGAGAAAATTAATGAAGAATCATAACTGAATATCCACCTTAAACCACTTATTTACTTTTACAGATAATCTAGTCTGGTAGCAAACGAACATCAGAATGAAATTATAAGGCAAGAGTAGAATTATTCTGTACCCCAAAATATCTGTAATTCAATGCAACGTTGAAATGAAAACTCAATTTTAGTAAAAGAACTGTAGAGTAATATCTTACATTTCAAGCTAAAAGCAAGGAGAAGCGAGATATGCTAGCCTGTAGCTTTGAATAGATAAACCATTGTGCCATCAATATCACTACAGTCAAATACAAACTAAACCCAAAAGCAAAGCATGAATGCTAAAAATACATGTGCCCCTTTGTTAGAGTTTCAAAACCTAAGGGGGAATTCCTTCCAAAAAGCTTGGAGCCAACGCCTTAGTGTGGTGAAGATGTTTAACAAAAGACACAAAGGATATGCAAGTCCTGATGTTATCTGTTTTGGCCAGACTTTGTTCGGATCTCTTCCCAGGCTGAGACAGGTGCGGGCTGGGGCAAGGGGTTGGGGTTTTTGGTTTTCTGCGCAGATCAGGGAGCTCAGCTCTCGTCGGAGCCAGGAGGACGGAACAGACACACTCCGATCCCGGCATCACTAGATACTGGATTGTATTCCTTTTTTCCCTTCTCCAACTTGACCATTTTCATCCGTGAGTGATTATAAACACCATAAAGATTACCGCGAGGAAAAGAAGAGGAGAACACCCCAGTCTCCTGCCCCTGGGGAGACAGGACCCTTGCTGCTTTGCCTTCCCATTTTCTCATGGGACCCAAAATGGGAACTGTCAGCCATGACCCTGAGGGAGCCCAGCCGGCCAGGCGCGACATCGCCACCTGCTGAGAGGGATTATTTCTTGGCCAGCATAGATATCTTAGTTCTCTCTTGAAATAAAACACCCTTTTATTCACACAGGATACAGTGATCTCAGTGTCAGCATGAGATAAGTGCACAGGTTGCTTCTTCACTGGCATAGTTTTCACAACCTGAATCAGCATCTTCTGTACTTATGTTCTCTTTCTAGAATTTTCCCCATGCAAGCTGAAACAAAACATTTAATTGTGCATTTCTTAATCATTTGAAAAGTAAGTCCAACAACTTAGAGGTTTGAAAAAAAGAAAAGTAAAACAAAGAAACAAAAAAACACCAATCTGACAGCTTGTAAAGCCTGTCTTCAGCTATTTGTGCTGCATTATTTCCCAGCTTAAGCACTATCTTCCTAAAATTTCCTGCTAGCACATTTACTCACAGATTACAAATCCCTATGTTCCTTAAGTTATCTTTCACCTTTACTGATAAAAATTTACCTCAGTTTGAAGACAAAGGAACACAAGATAAAAGGCAGAAACATCATGTGGTTGTAATTTCAGACTCTGAAATCATTTGTGTAGTCAAACATAAAATCAGAAATTCCATTTTCGAAAGTTTGTCACTTGGCTAGTTCGATACCCTGAGACAAACTGAGTTCTGAAGATTGCGAAATTGATTCACACTAAAGGGTCCAATGCTCAAGGAGGAATGGCCTAACTTGCAACACTGATAAGTTTTATTGTGTTCAGCTGTGTGCACCATTATAACAACCAGTGCACTGTTTTAGAGCAAACAAGTGGTTGTGGTGGTTCAAGATATGGTGCAACATGCTGCAGTGGTCTTGCAGACGTTGGACCGTTCACTAGGAGTGGGGCAATTAGGCTGGTATAACTAGTCTCATACTATACTATTCCCATCTAATGAATAAAAGTCCTGAAAATATGAATATAAAAGAAAAACTTGTCTGTAAACCTACCGTGTTTGACATCACCTTTTTCTCTCACTTCCCCCCCCCCCTTCCTACTACTATGGAGAAAGTAAAAGGTAATGCTATTTTTATTCAAAACTTTAAAATGCTCCACTTGAAGGTCCTGATACAGAAGGAACTGTCCCTACTTTTACTGTAAATTTGGGTCACTACTGTGTCTCTTGGAGGTCTGAACTTCCTCCAGACCTCAGTTAACATAGCTTCTAGATACATATTGGTTTAAACAAAGGTGTATGAAAAATAGCTGAATTAGTGAACAGGAATTAGAGCTGAAGCATTGTTTGCAGTTCCAGACCTAGAAAATACCATGGCTTTGTACATCCTATACCACATGTAAACTTGTGTTATGGACAGCAATGTGACAAATAGACATATGCAATACTGCAGCAGTATCTGCAATGCAGCTTTGATGAAAAGTAATGCTTACTATTCCAAACATTTCAGAGATTTGGAGTTCAATGACCACCTATAATACATATGTGCATAAAGTACTATTTTTTTCACTACAGAATAAAAAGTGAAATTGTAATTGCAGTATACGTGGCAGCTCCAAGTCTACCGGTAGAGGATCAATCTATGCTTTTCTCAAGCAAGCTTTTAAAATTATCTATGCCAGATTATATTACATACTAAGCAAAAAAGACAAATTCTAGTCAAGTAAATAATGACACTAATCTGAACTATTCAAAATAATTGATTGGAGGTTTTCTTTTCTCCATTGCAAGAGATATGACTGAACTTTCATCAGACAGCATGGTTCACTGAGAGTATTAATAAAAACAAAGATAAAGATATAATCAGCATTTTTACTTACCAGAATGTCCTTCAGCAACAGATTCTGATGTAAAAAGAAATCGTTTTTCTTTTTTTGAGGTATGAATTGACATGTCTTGGTATCTTTAGGAAGCTTGCAAATGAGAAAGACCCAAAGCAACCGGAGTACAGAACAAGCCCAGGCAGGTGGTGAAGTGGAAAGGTTAATGTGCCTATGCAAACAGCTGACATAATTGCTCCGGCCTGTTTGTTCCTCAGAAGTTCAACAGGGTAAGACTGATCTGTGTGGCTTTTACTTCTTTTTATGCACTACTACAGAAACTGCTCTCTTAAGACTTTTATATATGGTTAACCTCCTACTTTTGCATACTTCCCTGAGCCTCCATTCTTACTCTTTATTCTAATTGCTAACTAAAACGCCCTTCAAGATAGTGACACACACTGAGATATTACCTGCATTTGTAGGAACAAGTGATGTTTTCAACTAGGCATAGTATCCATACCTTGTACTCCTCTGCAGTAGTGAATTTGCAGAAATCTATCTCTCTTTACATGAGAACAAATGTTCCTAACAGTTCCAGGAGGTAAGCACTGCACTCTTCTTCCACCATACTCTTTGTATCAGTGGCTAACAAAACAGCATGCCCTGTAGAAACAGAGATGAAGACCCTGAGTTCACTATAAGCTACCTAGAATTCTGAGACCTAAAGCTATGCCCTAGCTCAATAAATCTTAAACTTGGTAATGGTCAGGCTTTCACAATTCACAGACCCCTTTTCTCCTACCATTGGCCATGACGGAGACACAGCACTAGGGAATAGCTAGATTCAAGTATCCAAACTAAGCAAAAAAAGTGCTGCCCATTTGGAAGCGCTATTTCCCTTTGGCTTATTCATACATACACATATGCAACACAGTGCAACAGCACACCCGAGTACAGCACAGGGTCAAAAGGCTACCTAGAAACAACAAAGGTGTGTCTGGTCTTAAAAACCCTTGTGCTACTGAGCAGCTCTACCCTGCTGCAATACACTATGTTGAGCTCAGCTTCTCTAACTCGTTTGTGATTTCTGCAAATGTTGCTCCATAGCCTAAGCAGAACAAGAGTAGTACTGAGAGGCAGGTAAAACATCAGTGATAACAGAAGGCTTTACAACTGGTCATCACAACCAAACCACATTCCTTACCAGGCCATCAACAAACATCTCAAAAGAGATGTGCGTTCAGTCTGCAAAGAATTCTTCCATGCTAGAGAGCAACATGCCTTCATTTCAAGACATTTCCCAGTAGTGGGGTATCTGAAGTAATAAAAGCAGTAATGAAGGCAAAACACTTAAACAAAGGAGATAAAGCCATTCCTCAAAAAAATAACGTAAAATTCTATCTCAGCTGAAATGGCTGGAGAAGGCACAGAGGTTGGATCTAGACTCCTCTTGGTGGTGCTGAGCAATGGGCAAAAACTGATGCACAGGAAGTCTCATCTGAATATGAAGAAGAACAGTGCCGGTTAGTGAGCACTGGAACAAGTTATCCAGAGAAACTGTAGAGTCTCCTGCTCTGGAGATAATCATAAGCCCTATGGACACAATCCTGAATACTGAGCTGTAGGGGACCCTGCTTGAGCAGAGAGTTGGACCAGATGACCTCCAGTTGTCCCTTCCAACCTAACCTATTCTGTGATTGTGTCTTATACAATATTCTCATTCAATATACATTCCTCAGTAGGGTTTACATATACTTGAACCACAGCCTTGAAAGTAAAAAGAAAATATTATAAAGAACAGTCAATATTTTCTCGGTCCTGCATTAAGAGTATGTAAATATGGCAAAAAATAAACACCCTGGCATTCAACTGGTCTTGGGAGATCAGAGGGGCTGGATGCATCTGGGCTTCTTTTCTGATTACAACCAATTAGGCACTCTAAGTCTGGTCACGTTCAATGAGATCCCAGCTGCACAAATAGTGTGGAAACTTCCTGCTTTCTAGTTTCTAACTGTTGCCTCCTGTCCTACGGCTCAGCACCACTGAGAAGAGCCTGTACCCATCCTCTTGACAATGCCCTGAACCAAGGCTGTTAATACTGCTTAATTTACCTGAGAAAACTTGCCTGAGAATAATGCTGTTAAATGTTTCTGCTTCCTTGAGAAACTTGCCTGAGAATCCTACAACTTTTGAGATAAGACACATAGATTATAGGGAGAAAGGATATCTGCTTCCTTTTTGTATAGCTTAAAAGGAGTAATCAATGCGAAACTGGCCTCCAAGGCTGCAAAACTAGCCATCCAAGAACAAAGAACAGAAGAACCAGTTCTAAGACTTGGAAACAGGACAACTGAAAAGGACCTGCTAAGTATTGCCTTGTAAAATGTGTACATTCCAAATTAGATCTGGATTTATTAGTATGAATAAGTTTGTTTTAAAGATTTTAATTATTCTACTAACATACAGAAAATAATAAAGAATAAATGTTAATAATACATAGTTAAGCTAATAAAGAATTAATGTACAATTATTTTAGGCTAAAGTTATGTGTGTGACAAGAAATGAGAATAACCATATTTTTTTTGCTTAACTTGATGATAATTTTCTTTTATATGAGAGACAAAAGTTTTTCAAATAAAAACCTGGAGCAGATTGGGAAAAGAACATAACTCTTGCAAATGGACAGAATATATCTTCAAACTGGCAAGTAACAATCAGCATTCAGCATCAAAGGCTGTGAAGCACGTCACCCGAAGGGAAAAGATACAAACAGTACAACGGATTCATTAATGGATAGACTAAGAACAGAAACCGAGTTTCTAAGAGACTGTAATTGCAACAAAAGGACGCCAAATGGCAGCAAAGACCGTGAAATGTTCACAGCGGGGCTATATAGGGCGAGAGGCGTGCAGTGTGCTGTATTCAACACGAACATGCAGTAACTTCTGGAAACACAAGGTTTTTGGTTTGTGATTTCGTTGGAGCACTTATGGGCGGATTTATCCCCAGTGCACCCCAGTACTGTCGATACAGGATGCCCACTGAACATGGATAAAACTTCGGTGTTGAGTTGAATCTTCGTTTCACCGCCCTTTAGATACTTGTCTCCACTGATAAGGTCTCCTCTCAGTGANCGGGGCCGGGGCCGGAGCCGGAGCCGGGCAGCGGCAGCAGCACCCAGACATCGCACCGGCTGCTGGCCTACAGCGATGCGCTGCTCTCCATCATCGCCACCGTGATGGTGAGCGCNCTCAAGGCTGAAGAGGCCCAGGTCCTTCAGCCTTCCTTCACAACAGAGACACTCCTGCTCCCTCATCACCTCCACAGCTGGGCCCCCTCCAGTGCTCCCTGTCTCTCCTGTCCTGGGGAACCCACGACTGGACACAGCCCTCCAGATGTGCCTCTCCAGGGCACGGCAGAGGGGCAGGATCACCCCGCTCCGCCTGCTGGCAATGCCCTTCCCTTCCTAGAAACGACACCTGCGGAGAAGAGGGTGAAGGCGGGGAGAGGATCCCTGAGGGGAGGAGTATCCCTGGGGTGGCTCCGCGGGTTGTCGCGACAGGCGATAGCGGCCCCGACCCCGCAGCGCCGGCCGCGGCCCGGGCGGGAGTGACTCCCGGAGGTGCCCCTGGCCACCCATCGGGGAATGCTGGCGGCCACCCCAGGCTTGGCAGGTGTAGGGAAGCTCAGCAAGCAAAAGAACGGCGTGGGCTAATAAGCGTTTTGTTATTTCAGATTTTGCCGGTGGCTCACACAAAAATACATCCCGACCAGGTATCACGTGGCTTTTGTGTTTTATCGTGTCCTCTCAAGTAGGTGTAGCATCCTCATATAGTAGCCCTGCTTCGTTTCGAGTTCCGGGCTTTAAAAAGCTGAAACCGTTAAGTAACATCATACACAGCAGAAATTTCACGTAGGGGATGTGAACTTTGGGTGGAAAATTAAATACCAAAACCCTATGTTATCTGCAAACATTGTGACATAAAGGCTGAATTAGCTGTATAATGTAAGCCATAGGTTTTGTCCGGTTACTTTTCTATGAAAAATCAATTGCCTATCTGACCAAAACATCTTTTAAAAAACATCTGCTCTTCTTGATAATAAATCACTGATTAGAGAAGCTGCTTATGCAGAGTAGTCTGAAAGCTGGTGGAGTAACATCAGGCCGGCATCCAGACACTAGTGGGGCTCTGCAGGGCTCCATCCTCAGCCTAGTTCTCTTCAACATCTTCATTAAGGGTTCAGAAGCCATACGGTGTTTAAGAAGGGCAAATTCTGGATACTGCACCTGGGATGGGGCAACCCTGGATGTATTTAAAGGCTGGGGAGTGAGATGCTGGAAAGCAGTGTCATAGAAAGGGAGCTGGGGGTCCTGGAGCATGGCAAGTTGAATATGAGCCAGCAGTGCCCTGGCAGCCAGAAGGGCCAACCCTGTCCTGGGGGGCATCAGGCAAAGCATCACCAGCCGGTTGAGGGAAGGGATTGTCCCGCTCTGCTCTGCACTGGGGTGCCCTGCCCTTGGATATTGTGTGCAGTTTTGGGTGTCACAAGATACTAAGCTTTTAGAGAGTGTCTAAAGGAGGGCAATGAAGATGGTGAAGGGCCTTGAGGGGAAGGCACATGAGGAGTGGCTGAGGGCACTTGGTCTGTTCAGCCAGAAGGTAGAACTTATTGGGTCTTTAATATCCTTACAAGGGTAAGTGAAGCAGCAAGTACTGATCTCTTCACTCCTGTGACCAGCGCCAGAACCTGAGGGAATGGCCTGAAGTTGTGTCAGAGGAGGTTTACATTGGATATCAGGAAACAGTTCTTCCCCCAGAGGCTGGTTTGGTACTGGAATGGGCTCCCCAAAGAAGCGGTCACAGCACCAAGCCTGACAGAGTTCAAGAAGTGTTTGGACCGCACTCTTCAAGCACTTGATGCGATTCTTGGGGTGTACTGTGCAGGGCCAGGAGTTGGACTCAATGATCCCAATGGGTCCTTTCCAAGTCAGCATATTCTATGCTTCTGTAAAATCAGGTGATTAATAAATGCAATCTGAATAAGTAAAGGTGGGAAGAGTTTACAGAAAATAAATTAATTCTGGAAGAAACAGGAATATTGGGAAACTAAATCATTTGAGAAAATGTAGAGATTTTTTTTCTTTTATCATGATTTATTTTTCTGCTCTTAAAAACAGACCTTTTGTCTCATTTAGTTTAGGAAACTCAGGTATAATCTGTAACATGGCAGATATGCTGCATGGGTCTCTTTAAGCCATTGTAGTGGTACATAAAAAAATTGCACTGGTTAAGCCCTCTCCTTCCTTCTTGCTAACAATAATCACATGAAAACTTGTGTGATGCTTCTACTCCAGAAGTCAGTGCTGTGAAAGTAAAGGTATATTGTGGTCAGTCCTCCTCTGAAATACATTATCACAGTAACAGTGAGAGAGTGCATAAGTGAATCAAAAAGTGAACAGAGCATTGGGAAACCCTTTTACATACTGAAGAGATGTGTTGTTACATCATATGCCATATTTCAGCCTATTTAACCAGCTGTTAAACCAATTAGTCTGCAAGGTACTGAAAAGATTGTCAGAAGAGAACTGCAGTCTTGGGAGGCATTTTAAAAAAGTAGATTACATTACTGCACATCCTTTTGCAGATATTGGTAATAATTCCATAATGTAACATTTAACTTTTCCTCCTCTGTTTCAGAAACTAGGTGAAAGTATTCAGCAACTTCTTCTAACAAAAATTGCAGTCTACTTGATGACCTTCTTAATAGTCACAGTGGCATGGGCAGCTCATGTAAGGTAGGGAGAATGTGTTTAACTCCAAAGTTAAAGAAAAATTAATTTTAAAAGTACAGGAGATAACCATGTGTCTGATACATTTTTGTCTTGCTGACATACTTTTCCATTCTCTTTTGTTGAATAACACTGAAAAATTGTAAAGAAATGTTACCCTTAGCATTGACTAACTATTCTTATAACACTGACATAGTGATTCAGAGAAAAACAAGCATTATCTATCTTTCTACTTTTTGTTTTACTTCCTATTTTAGATGGAATTATACTTCTAATTATGCAGAAAATGCATGACTTTAACTTGGCTTGCTCCACAAGAGAGGAACTGATACAGTACAGCTGGCTTAAAATTCGTCTTTCTATCCTCAGCAGTGCTTCTCAGAAAATAAGCTGTAATGTTGCAGATTCTGCAGTTTATAGAGCTGTGGACACTCCCATGTGCCCTGTCTTGGTAACTAAAAAGAAACTGATATGCAGGCATCATACTGGAACCAGGGCAATTTTTGCTGGAATTTTGAAATTTACAAATGTTACTATGCAAACTATGGATTAACTGCATTCCAGTCGAGGTGTGCAACCTGTAATTCAATATTTGAAGCTGATACCTCATATCTGTGCTTTTATCACATTGCTTTTCCTAGCTTGCTTAAAAGAGTGTTGAGGCATTAGTCTGTTAATAGTTTAGGGTTTTGTGGAGGTGATCAATTCTGCTGATTCTAAGTGACAGTTTTGTGGATGAGGAATTTCTTTAACAAGGTATGGGGAAGTGTACAAGGAAAGCATTCTCTTTGCATTATAGTAACTATGCTGTATCTCAAGATAAACAATTTTAAGCCTTAAAATTCTGAAAATACTCTGCCATTCAAGTGGAAACTGTTGTTAATAACTGATCCATGACTGAACTTGACTGTGTATCGCTTTTGAGATTTTTCTAACAAATTGCTTCCATGTTTGAGGTAAATGAGTTTTGGTAACACCTGAAATATTTGCATTAATTCTGGAGAACAGGAAATCAGGTTTCCCTATCCTATTGTAAATGTACAATTTATAGATAGTGTTGTAAAATATATTTTGGGAGTTAGCTTGTTCATGATACCTTGCTTTGCCTTGACAGGTTGTTTCAGGTGATAGAGCTTATAGATGATGTCCTGGCTCTTCTAAATCTGGTAAGTCTTTTCAGACACTCTAGACGTTTAACTGATACTTTTTCTTAAGTGTGTCTGTGAATATCCAAAAGTTTTTAATTTAAATATCATTACGCTGCCAAATTTTCAACTCAGGAAGATACAAAGGTCTTTGATTCCTCCTTGCCAAGGCAACTGATTGATAAGTAACTTGCTTTTGACTTCCAAATGTGTTATTACAAGCCAAAAGAAGCTCTGCACTGGGTTAGTCTGAAGTTCATCTGAGGGAACTGAGTATTTTTCTGTATTTCGTAAAACTCTGTTCTCTGACAGTGTGCAACCACACAGTTAATTTAATTTTGTTAATAAAACTATTGGTTAAGCTCCATGAGATAACACTACAGGAAATTCTTTTAGAGGACTAGCTTAAGGCATGTAATTCTTATCTAAGGTAGCTTTCAAAGCAGAGCATTTCTTTGTGCTTGAGTTTTTTTTGTTTCATTGGGTTTTTTAAATTTTGCTTTTTTATATATGAAATATTTGCAATCAGAGATTAATGTTCTTGACAAATCAGAAACAGCTATTGAGAAGGTATAGTACATTTAGCATTGCTTACTTTAGAAAGAAGTTTGTTAAAAAACATAGCAAAACTATTACCTGTGGTATTGGTTACAAAACTGTAGTGTTTTCTAAAATAAGCTGTACAATTTGGTTATCAAATATGGAAGATGTGTACAGAACTAGCCATTTGTTGTAGTCAAATATCACTAACTTCAGAAATGTGGGTATTTTTCATTATTCAGCACAAGCATGTGGTCTGTTTGTATTTTCTGGACACATCTTCAATGAGGGCATTGCTTGCTTTATATTTTATCTAGTGTTTCAGTATGCTGTTTTCTATTTTAGGCTTGTATGATGATCATAACCTTCTTGCCATATACAGTAAGTACTTTTCTAAAATGTGACATGTATTAGTTGTTTTTTCTTTAGTTATTTGAAAAGACTTTACTAAAGTATTCAGAAACCCAGGAGAGTGTTACTACAATGTTAACCCTGAATCCATTGTAATAGTTAAGTCTTGCTTTTAAAATTGATGGGGATATGTTATAACCTTTAATTACTGCATGTTTTAGACCTGGCAGAAAATGGATATTCCAGAAGAAAAATGATAGTCATAGAAAGTCATAGTATCACAGAATCATAGAATAGTTTGGGTACGAAGGGACCATTAATGATCATTCAGTCCAAGCCCCTGCAGTGATCAGGGAAATCTGCAACTAAATCAGCTTGCTCAAAGCCCCATCCAGCCTGAACTTACATGTTTCCAAGTACTGGGCAACACCCTCAGTTAGAAAATTTCCCATGATTTCTTTTCAAAAGCAACTATATTGAAAAAGATTTCTTTTAAAAGAGCAGCTATAGTGAAAAAGATTGAAGTTGTCTGATGAGAATTTTGCATTTGGTACGATATGTAAAACTGTGTTTCAAACTCCTTTTCAGATGACAGAACATTTTCCTTTTGTAATCTAGACAGTTTGTGGTATTGCTTTTGATTCATTTGGCAAGATGGATTCTGGCAGCTGATTGTTCATTTTTTAAATCTGCTTAATTTTTGGTCAGATGACCTAAGAAGGATGTTTGCAACTGAACACTGTATTAACAGAATAAAATACTTGCTTAAAATGCATCTTAACTGTTACATGTGTAAGACAGGCACCTGTTTCTGTGGACTTCCCTGTGTTATGTATTTGTCTGCGAAAAATAAGGCTGTGGCCAATAAAACAATCTTCATCTGCAAGAGCACATACTTTTTACTTTGCCTTGAAGCTGTAATTATTTTGGAGATCTGTCAACGTTACCTTAATACTACACCCCATTTTTTTTGTTGTTTTTTTTTTTCCCCTGAAGCTGAAGAAATTAATGTAACAGGGAGCCACAGAGATAAGACTACTTTTTTGAATCTTTTAATTTGCCTAATACCAAGAATTTTCACAGCTGAGAGCATCATGACCACCAGAAACAGTTAAAACTTTAAGCTCAGGTACAGGCCAGTCTGTGGTTATTGTGGAGACACAGTATCAAGAGTGGTTAATGTTGAGCAGTATCAACATCAAAGCAAAGACACCTCTCCAGAATGCCTTTGGTTGGGATGCCTGCATGTATTTGTGGCTAGAAATTGCATTTAGTGGAATTATGTTGAAATGCAAATTCTTATTTAGGTTTTTGAGTTTCAGTATTGAATGAAGAGTGCTTCCATTTCTCTACTGGTATTTTTCCTACATTGCTTCTTAATTAAATATTTGATCTAGTTGCAATTTTTTTCCAGTTTTCCTTAATGGCCTCCTTTCCAGAGGTACCTTTTGGCATCTTCCTGTTCAGTGTCTGTGCTGTTGTCATTGGCCTTATACAGGTATTGTAAATGGATAGCTCCATTTTCACTTTCTTGGGTAGAACTAAAATGGAATTTTTTAATTATGGGTATAAATTGCTAAATACGTTGTTTGTACAGCATTCTTTTTCAAAGTTGTGCCTGTTGTGATAATATGTATTTAAGTTGAAAGTTTGCATTTCCACAGTCCTATGAAGCTCTTCATCCAACTAAAACAGCTGATCTCCACAGAGTTCCTTTCCCACTCTTTCTAAAAATGCCTTGTGGAAATTGCGATTGCCTTTTCCTGCTGAGGTTCTTTCTGAGCCCTGCAGTGGTGGATGAGGGAACACAGGCTTTCAGCCTCAGTCCAGTGGCACTGTTTTTCTCCCAGTGTAGGGCTTTGTCACTTTCTGTTCCTTACTATGGGGGTTTTTGTTTCTCATAGTGTAAGATCCATGGTCATGTATGCTCTGCAGAAGAGACTAAAATCTTGACATATAGTGTATTTGAAATCCCAGTTTCTAAGACCACCCTTCCATATGGGAATAAAGAATAAGTTTGAAAGTGTTTTGGAATTTGTTGATTTATAGCCTTACGTTTTATGTTTGAAATGCTGCATATACTTATATGTAATAAATTCAGTAATGCTCTTCTCCTTGTAGGCTGTGATAGTAGCATACGGATTCTATCACCCACACTTACTGAATCAACAGATACAGGAGTCTGAAAATCAAAATTTCTATAAACATCATATCTTAAAGATTATCCTAAGAGGACCAGTTTTTTGCTTTTTAGCAGCCATCTTTTCTTTTTTCTTTATTCCTTTGGTAAGTTCTCCCAGTTAACTGAAAACTTTGATGCAGCAGTTTATACTAGTTGTCTATAGGACTGTATAAAATTAATTATATCCATGTTAAATACGGAGGTTCTCTCAGTTGCCAGTTCTGTGGTGGTGTAATCATGGCTGCTATTTTGCATTGAATGTGTTCAATTCAGAGTATCAATCTGTAACTTGATCCTTGCATTTATATAGTTTTAAAAGAATATTCTGCTGTAAAAGTAACTTTACTTGCTATGCCTGATTTTTTTTTAAGCAGGTCTTCTAAACTCCAGCTTAGTATCTTATACATGAGAAGTAGGTAAGACAATGTGGAAGGTTACATGAAGTAAATGCCACATTGCACAAACTGAAGATAAGTGAACACAATTCTTGCATTAACTTAGGGTGTAGGAGCAAGTATAATAAGCAAACCAGTTAGCTAACAGGCATCTCAAAACAAATAATTTTGACTAAGGCCTGTTCTTTCATGGCCTTTTTCTCATCTGTATTTTTTTATGGCAGTGAGTTGCTCCTACTTAATAATAGCTTTTGCTGTCTTTTCAGAACCCCTACTCAAAACTGAAGTCTAGTTTTTGAATGTATCCTGAGTTTCTGTTCCTTTTGTTCTTTAGGAAAAGATGGATTTAACTGAATTTTGAGAAAGATTCCCATGTAACTGGCATTGTTTAAATAATCTTCAGATTTGGGAGGAATGAGGTTGCAGTTAATGAGAGAGTCAGTTTTGAGTCCAAAAGTGAAATGGCCTAATTTTATCTGAAAATGTTTTCTTCTCTCTTGCTCTGCTCATTAATGGGTTGTTTGTTTTTTTTAATATTAGCAACAGTGAAATTAGTCTCCAGGTTACTTTTGTGCTTAGACCTGTGCAAAGCCTTTGAACCACTTCAGACTCACCTGTGTGTTTTTGTGAAGCAAACTGTAGAGTCATAGAATATCTCAAATTAGAAGGGACCCATAAGAATCATGTGGGATAGTTCTTCAACTTTCAAAGCAATCATTCCTACATTTTTTGTCAGCAGAATTATTTCCCTTCTTTTTTTAGCTTGCTTCATTACTGGTACTAAATAAGCTATCAAAAAGCAGTATTTGGTTCCATATGCAGTATTCAATATGTGCATGTGCTTTTCAGCTGAGCCTTTTTCAGGTTGTAAAGTTAGGATTTGTTTTTCTCAATGTGATTATGTCTAAGATTGGGAGTAATAGTTTCATATTAAACGGGGAAGGTAATTCATATTTTTATAACTATGTGTTCATTTTCTTCTCCATAGTCTTATGTACTTCTTGGACTCGTAATCGTTTTTCCACATCTCACTCGATTCATTAAATGGTGTAAAACCAAAATTGTTGGTGAGTAACAAAATTCATAGGAGTATGTTCAGATTAGGTTTTCAACATGTTACTCAAACAGATTGGAATGAAGTAATTTTAGTTCTGCTTCCATTTTCTGTTTTGGAACACAGTTGTTTTGGGGCCTATTGATGAGCTTCCGAACAGTTTCTCCCTGGTTTTCCATATTTAGGATGAGATTTGTGTAAGACACAACACACGTAAAGATCATCTCTGAGTGAAAAACCTCTTTGGTTTGCCCTGAGTATCCACATGCATGCAGACAGAAGTATATGAATGATGGCTGCACACCATCTATCCCTTTTCCCTCCTAAAAAAGGGAGCATGGGGGTGGAAGAATAGAGGAAGTAAGCTCTATGCTGTTATCAGTTTCTTCCCTGCAATGCTGAGTAGTCATACATTTTCAAACTGCCAAGAGCTGCACTTGCAAATCAAACCTTTTCAGGGTAATTAACTGTTCCAGGTGTTAGATCTCATTAAGTGCTATAGTCTAGAGGGGTGACCTCACGCGTGGTTTAAGTCAGCCTAAATCCAAGCTTCCTTCCCTCATGCTCCTTGCCTGTGTTCCTTCTGCCCTCCTTTTGTCAGGACTAACAATTGCACAGCCATGCCAATAGCCTGAGCTACTCTTAAACCATGCTGAGAAAGAGGTTACCAGTGCCAAAATAAAGAAGGTGGTATGCAATCAGCTCAGCCAAAAGGTGCAGTGTCCTTCTGAGAGCAATATAGACTGACCACAAAAACACAGATCATGTCTTTGGAATCAACACTCCCATGGTGGGGTAGAAAGTAACATCTTTATGCTTCTACTGCTGTTGTTCAGCCTAGTACAAGTCCATCTGTTTACAGTGCAAATGGGAAAATACTTTTGACTCCCACATGTGGAACCAATAACGGGCAGGCAGAAATGCTCCAAAAGGATGAAGCCAGATTCACAGGCCTGAGAATAAACGCACACAAATATTGTTCATGCTTACTGGGATGGGGGCACTGTAGTTTGCAGTCAGATTGTTTCTGTGTATGTCTCACCCTGTCAGATGGCTAACATAATTTACTGCTTTATGGACCTTCTGGTGATGACGCTTGCTTTGCATTCAGTTCTTCCTGCTTCCTCTGGAAGCCTAAGCTTTTTATTTGTCCAACCTAAACTCCTGAACCAGTGCATTTTGTCTAGCTAGGCATTTCAGAGTCCAGTCTTTAGAGATGGGTTTGACATTTCCTATGAAAGCTCTGTTTTTTGACCGCAGACTTGTTTTAAATCAGGTTATTTGATATCCCAGTTCAGCCCCCATACTCCAGAGAGGGGGTTTTGTGCCATGTAGTATAAGTTCTTCACACTGTCATAGTGGACCTGCAGCTGTCAGGGATTCCCAAGGCACAGCATCTGATTTGTTCTGTTCAATTACAGCATTGAGTCAAAATTCACTTGGTGGAAACTATTTGCCATACAATTTAAAGGACAGGGCTATTTTTCTACCAGAAGCACTTGTCTTTAAAGATGAACAAACTTGAGGGAGAGGCACAGATGCTGAAAAAAGTGGAGTGACTGACCTGTGTGGATGACTGGCACCCTTCTTCCTATAGAAAAATTTCGGCAGGTGGCAAGAAAGGGAGGTCACAGTAGGTTGTTGAACTACTTTGTTTTATACTTCCTTCTTCTTTGACTGTTAAGCACCTGAATTTGTTTCCAGGTCAAAGAGATGAAGAGGAAGAACACCATAGCTTAGAAACCTTCACTTTTTACCTCAGTGAGCCTCTGAGTAAGGAACGGGTGGAAGCATTCAGTGATGGCGTCTATGCTATTGTAGCAACCCTTCTCATTTTGGATATATGGTAAGGCTTTGTGCTGCTTCTTTCGCTTTGTATTATTAAATATATTAACTTTTGTCTGTATGTAATATTTGAGGAAATAAAATGAATCAAACATTGTCTGTGACTTCTAAAAACTGCAGTGGTTACTTTAGGTATGATTTTCTGGAAAGATACAGAAAAGGAACCAAAGATTCTTCTAATGTCTATGTTACAGCAGTAATGATGATCAGTCTATGTAATACATGTTGGGATGTGGAGTCTTGAAGGAAAAAGTTTTCTCTTTTAGCTTAGTTATGTTTTCAGATGAAAGTCTTTCATCAGCAAAAGCTATTTAGTCACTGTGGCAACTATATTGCATTAACCCAAAGGAATGCCAATTTACATTCAGATTTCCCTTTAGATCTAATTTCTTTGCGGAGCTGTTATTTGAAACAGTTTTAAGTTACAAAATCAGAGAACTACAGAGTGGATGCCTGTTTTTCCCCACTTGCTCAGGGTAAAGCAACATAGTTCAGTGTTGCTCCAGATATGGTTTTATAACAATAATATGTGAAGTAAATTAAGTTTTCTCTCCACAGTGAAGACAATGTCCCTGATCCCAGAGAAGTCGAGGAGAAGTTCCACAGCAGCCTTCTTGAAGCTTTAAGTGAATATGGGCCAAACTACCTTGCTTATTTCGGCTCATTTGTTACCATCGGTCTCCTGTGGTTTGTCCATCACTCACTTTTCCTTTATGTAACAAAAGCTACTCGATTAATGGGACTGCTTAACATACTTTCATTGGCTTTCATTGGTGGGCTTCCACTAGCTTACCAGCTGACCAGTGAATTTGCAGAGAAGTCTCATAATGAAATAGAAGCCATTCAGGTCAGTTGTGTTATCACTTTCTTTGCCAGCATATTTCAGTTTGCAATATGGACTACAGCCCTTCTCAATGAAAGGGAAACCTTGCATCCCTTTGCTAGATATGGTGGCAAGGAGCATGCCTTCATGTTTGCCAAGCTGGCTCTCTACCCTTGTGTAAGCCTTGGGGCCTTCTTTCTAACATGCTTGTTAAGTGAATTTAGCACAGCAATTTTCCATCTTATGCAGATTGTAATCCCATTTGCTTTTCTTGCCTTGCGCATCTTTGTTAGAATTTCTTTAACTATTGTAAAGACCATGATGTCTCTCTCCAGGCGGAAGGTTGTATTGTTAGAAGAGGAGGAGGCATGTTTGTCTCCTACTGAAACACTGTCCTAAATTTCTACACAGTGCATGTGAAGTTCCAAGATTAACTTTAGTTCTTCTAACTCACATTATCGTCATGTGTGGATTATATCAGTATAAACCAAAGCCTGCGTTGCCCATAACTAGGGCATATTTAAGTTTTAGCTGGTCATGCTCGAGACCCTTTTTCCAAATTCTGCTATTGAAATATTGGGTTAATAGGGCATACAAAGAAAAAAAAGCATGTTCTGTTTCCTTTAGAGTTACTCTACAGGAAAAAGTGCTACTTGACATGTGACTGCAGTGGTGATTGATTAAGAAGTGTACAAACAGATGCGCAGCAAAATGGCAGCCAAACACTGGTATAGAAGCTGACTGTGCTACTGTAAATAAGAAGTGAGGCATGAAAGACATGGAGACCTCTGGATTTCTTGATGGTGCATCATGGTAGAACATTGGTGCATACAGGTTGCTGGTCTTATTTTTTTTCTTCTTTTTCTGCATAGTCACAAACTGGGGATAGCATTTGGAAAAAACCCTGTGTTTGAATGGCTCTGTGTGAAAGTTTAGGCGGGAGCTGCAGTTCTCACAGCAGTCTTCCAAACTACCTGAACAGAAGTGCTTTGGGCATATTTTTTCTTTTTAAAAAAGGATATATATAACAAATGAGGATTCATACGGCTTTGCATCCAAGGTTTCAACTACCTTTGATAACCTCCCAGAGAAAAGAGCTGTGGGAGTAGAAGTAAAATTGTTTTCTGTTCTGTAGCAGCAACTTATCTGAAAAGTTTGCATTTCTCTGGCTTTTTGTGTCCGTTTTCACACCTATTGAATGGAACATCCTTCTGTTACTCTGAAGGCATGATGTCATATTCAAAAAAAGTATAAGACTGCCACATATGAGAGCTCCCCATCAGGTAAGGGAGTTTTTTCCTGAGCAGTGGCTAACTAAGGGATCTCACAGATTTCTGAGTCTCTGGAAGACAGCAGAAGAAACTAACCTGAGAAGTTCCAGTCTATGGTATGGTGGTTTTTTTTTTTTTTAACACTTAGGTGCAATTGCATAAGCTTTATGCTTATCAAGTCATCTAGCCTCTGGCTGCCATGGAAAGCATTATATTTCTTTTTGGCAGAGCCATTAGTTTGTATCTTGAACTTAGTGCCTGACAACTTTAATGCCATATTTAAAGGCATTTGGGGAATTTTGTTGTTCATCTTAAAAATACTGTGGCAAAGTATGCCTAAAGAAATTATAGGTGAAAACAAATTCAGATATCTTGTTTTAGTTGAGATCAGTCTTGAAAGCACTTGTGCTTTTGGTTTGAGGCACCTTGATACCTGTATGTAATTGTAAATATTACATACTTCATGTGATGAGAGTATGTTCAGCTATTCAAGGGGATTTATATCTAGCTGAAGTTAAATGACTTGCATTGTGTTGTGTGTAACAGGATTTTTCTGATACTTAATAAGAGCATTTTCATTTCTGTATGGTTTTGTTTCTAATGTGCAGCAGACACATAATAAGTAGTGAATATGTGTATTTGTAATAAATTTCAATCAGTGAAAAAACAAAGCTTCTAGCCCTTTATTTTTGCTATGCAGGTGAAACTTATATCCAATTTTACAATTAAAAGTATGTTGGATGGGGTTTTTTTCCTTCAAAATCATAAAAAACCTCGGTTTTGTGATTTTATATAAAACACAAATGCTTTTAATATGATGTGAAAAAAGGCTGATGCTACTTCTGTTGGTACTTGAAGAAAATGAGACCGCAATCTGAATCTGACCAAGCAGTTTCAGTGCAGTGTTTACAAGGATGATTTGAAGTGAATTGTAACGTATAAATAGTAGAAGGAACTCTATGGGCTAATGCATTTTCTTTTGATCTCACTTGCAAATAAGTAATTTGTTATGCAAAAAGAACAGTTTTACATTTTCCTGTAGTTGAAATACCATTATTCAAACCAATGTGGTAGTATCTTGAAACATAAACTTCAGGGCAAACCTGATGTGAGACTTCGTATAAACAGGGCTGATTTAGGATCATTGTGATAGTTTTGGTACATTCTTGAGGAATAAACTGCGCTAATTTGTATCATGCCATTCTCAAGTAGAAAGACCATTCCCAAATCTCACTGTAACTAGCTATTCTTTACAGAATTACTAACCATCACAGGCTTTGTCTCTAGAACTAAAGCGAAACACCACAATTATTACAATCCCAGAATGGATGACATTGGAAGGGAGGGACCTCTTGAGACCATACAGTCCAACCCTCCAGTTTAACATAGGGTTGGCTAGAGATGGTTGCCAAGATCTGTGTCCAGTCACAGAGACACATGAACCACTCAACAGGTTANGCCGAGCCGGGTTGAGGGTCGGCGGGGCCGGCGGTGCGTGTGGGCTGAGCGAAGGGCGCGTCCTTGTCTCTGCCTCCCGCAGTTCACCCGGTACTCGGCGCTGCTCGTGGGGATGATCTACGGCAAGNTCATAGAATTGTCAAGGTTGGAAACCACCTTCAGGATCGTTCAGTCCAGCTATCAATGCAACACCATCACTGTAAACCTAAGCCACAGGGCCCAGGGCCAGATGTCTCTGAACACCTCCAAGGATGGTGACTCCACCACCTCCCTAGGCAAGCTATTCCAATGCTTCACCACATCTGAGTGGCAGATTTTTTTTCTAATAGCTATTTTCAAACGGGTCTACCCATTTGAATGTTCCATGGCCCTTAGGAGTAAAGAAAAGGGGTCACTTCTCTTCCTGCACTTCAGTCTGTGTCCATTTATCAGGCATTCCATAAAGATCGATGAGATTATTCCCGATCTTCTCTCACAGGCTGCTGCACAGCCCCAGCTCTCTCGGGGAATACTGGGAGGAGAAATGCTCCAGTCCCTCGCGTCTTCGCACCTGAGGGGCAGAACTGTGAATAACTGAAGAGAGAACACCACACGCACTTCCCGCTCACGACCTTCCCGTCCCGGTTTGCTGCTCCTGCTCTGCTGTCCCGGCTTTCCCGTCCCGGCCCTCCCGTCCCGGTTTGCTGTCCCTGCCCTGCTGTCCCGGCTGTCCCGGCTTTCCCCTCACAGCTTCGCNGCCCTCCTGCCATCCCGCCCTCCCTCCTTCCATCCCTCTCTCCCTCCTTCCCTCACTCCCTCCCTCCCTCTCGGGCTTTCCCCCCCCGGGCCCGCGGAGCGGTGTGTTGAAGGGACTGTGTGCTGGCAGACTACCTGAAGCCGATTGCCGAGGAAGAGAGAAGAATAGAGGCGGAAGAGAAAAAGAAGCGTGAGGAGCTGGAGCGGATTGCAAAGGAGCTTGCAGAAGGTAGCCCCTCGGTTTGGGTTATGTGCCCCATGCTGGCTCGCAGGACTCCTGTTTTACCGCAGTGTCTGCAGTAGAAATGGAGGCTTAGAGCTAATCCATGGCTGAGTGAATAGTGCTGCTGTTTAGTGATGCCTGCATTTAGAAGAGCTCATCAGAGCAAGCATTAAAAATGCTTCGGAAACGAGTCGGCACTTGTTAAACGGCTGTCTGAATTTCCAGTGAGAAAAAAAAGTGCTAAAAGCTACTGATTATTCTGTGAGGAATAACTGGATCTGTTTATTGACTGCAGCGGGATGTCCCTTATTCAGTTCCATGCAATAAATACACAATCCCTCTTCTCCACGCGGTGTAGAAACCTCACAAGTATGAGTGATGATCTAAACCAGAAGCTGTAGGCAAGCATGTAATTGCAACTCCAGACCTTTAATTGGTTATCACAAGCGTAGTGTCAGCTAGGTCAGCTTCGTTTGGTTTCTCTCTCAAGCAAAGAGAGTGTGCTGGAGGGGATCATTTTAGATTAGTACTGCTGCTTTTTTCTCATTCTCTTCCACCTGCTGCACCGTTGTTGCCCTTGTCATTAGGACTATTTCTTGGGTCCTCTGTGCACTTCTAACAGGATTCCTTCCCTGCTGCCTTACATATGAGTGTGCTCTCTAGCTTGGTTTCGTGTAGGTTTCTTTAGGTGGACTTAGATTTAAGAATAATTTTAAGAAAACTGATTTGTAGCTCAAGCTGTTCCTGGTGCAGCTACACACTTGGTAACTTTCCAGGTAAATTAGTGACATTTGCATTGTCCTAAACAAAACACTCATTGAACTAAACAGTGTAAAATTAAATGAACTACATATACAGGAAAAAAGATTTCCAGTTGGGTTTAAAAGTGGCACAAAGATGACAGGTCTGTGTTCCCAGTGTTTTTGGTGTGGGATTTTTTTTTCAGAAAAGCTATTGTTAAACCTTCAATAACTGCAGTGCAGTTGCTGAAGATTTTTTCTTAGAAATGGATGACTGAACATAACTTTAATGATAGCTTTTTCTGGGCTTATTTGACTTGTCAGTTCAGAAGACTGTCTTTTACTAATTACTAAACTTAAAGGTGCCTTTACCTCAAAGCTGTGTATTGCAATTCTGTTGAATAAACAGAAGTGGGAGTCATAAAAACTGACTTGAAAGAAGTTAAAGTAGCCTTTGATTCTACTAATGTTTTGCATATTTTAGTACTGCATGGGAGTGACTAGTAGTCTTAACCATGTTTGTTTTTTCTTCCCTTTTAGCAAGTGAAGAATCCATACTGAAATGAACAAAAGATCTGATTTGAATTTCACACAAGTACATGGTTAGGCTCTGAACTGTCCAGTGGTCTTTGAACTCTGCATGATATACTACCAATAAAGTACTTACTACGCTTCAGTTGGTATTTTTTGAGTGAATAGCGCGGAACAGCAGAAGAAATACTCAGAGAATGTGACAGGAAGCATCTGTCACAACGTGGCTATTGCTGCAGCTGAAACCCCTGTGTTGCTGAAACAACACAGGGGAGGCTGGCGAGGCACTGACTGCCTGAACCTGTTATTTAAATGGCTTGATTGTGGAGTTTCATAGAATGTTAAGGAGCTGAAATGAACCTCCAAGATGAGGAGTCCCAACCCCCCTTGCCATGGGCCTGAACACCTCCCACTAGACCATATTGTGCAAGGCCTTATCCAGCCTGGCCTTCAACACCGCCAGAGTTGGGGTATCCACAACCTCCTTAGGCAATTTGTTCCAATATCTCACCACCCTCACAGTAAAGCATTTCTTCCTAAATCTAACCTAAATTTTCCCTCTTTCAGTTTGTACCCATTACTCCTTGTCCTGTCACTACAGTTGCAGACCGAGAGTCCCTCTCTGGCTTCCCTGTAGGCTCCTTTCAGAGATGGGAAGGTTGCTCTGAGGACTCCACACAACCTTCTCTAGGCTGAGCATACTCAGCTTTCCCAGCCTGTCTTTGTAGGGAAGGTTCTC